>CM049812.1:1853129-1950629 GCA_027422405.1 Ptychobarbus kaznakovi | reverse complement strand
GATTTTCCCAGAATGTCACAGAAGCTTTGAGGCCGACTCTTTTGACTCCATCCACAACACTCACTGTGGCGGCACGTTTTTGCGCTGACAAACACCACCCACATTTCCCCCAGAATCTAGTTGTATTTATGATTTAGCAGATGCTAAATATTACAGCGTACACCGCTGGAGCTGTCAGTCACAGATCCGTCTGGTGGGCGGGAGCTTGTGCGCTTCATGTTGATGTCCACGCTCATGATTGGCCTCCAGAGCTGTCAATCATTAGCAGGCATTACACAGTCTGAGTGCAGTGCACTTAACCTTGCTGATTAGAAGAGGCTGTATCTGCCTCGGGGGAGTTTAACACATCTGACGAGATCTTAATGAGGCGGTTCACCTTGTCAGGATCCCTGTAATGTGAACCTTGACAGTGCTGGGAAAACACTCAGAAGTACACACACACAGTCAGTGAGATCCGTTATTTATGGATGAAAAAGGGCCAGTCTGACACCCATGTCCTGATGTCATGTGGCCCTCATGCATATTCGTAATGATCCAGAATGTCCCACATCTATTTTTTTTTTTTTTGCCCAACTTTCGCTGTCAGCCCCTCTCGTCAAACTAGACGGATGCAGGCCGAGACGTCGGTGATAAATGATGCATCTGTGTTTCTCAACACTACAAGCCTATTGCATCAGGTGAAAAAGCCAAAGCAATGTATAGTTATGAGTTTATGATGAGATCTGGAATCTGGATTTATGTTCTGGAATTGTAATCTTCTTTATCTCTCTCATTTTCAATTGTCAATCTTTGTCCTACATTCACCACACTCTCTTTCTTTTTCCTCGCTCTATTTTTAGCTGTTCCCATCTCTGTGTTACTCTCAATTTTTCCACCCCATCTTTCACCGTTCCTCTTTCCACGAGTTTCCTCTTCATATTCATTTTCTTTTCAATTTCCTTTCTCTCTTTCTCATCTTTCTTCCCTTCCTGCCCTTCCAAATGGAAACCAAATCTGAAACCTACTTTGCATTATTTATTAATGCATTAAATGGACATGTATAATGTAGTATAATTTCTAAAATAAGCAGCACGACCGTTTTCAACATTGATAATAGTAAGAACTGTTTCTTGAGCAGCAAATCAGCATATTATTATGATTTCTGAAGGATAATGTGACACTGAAGACTGGAGTAACGATGCTGAAAATTCAGCTTTTCATCACAGGAATAAATTACATTTCACTCTATATTCAAATAGAAAACTGTTATTTTGAATAGTAACAATATTTCACAATATCACTGTTTTTACTGTGTTTTGATTAAATAAATGCTGCCTAGGTGAGCATAAGAGACTTTAAACACCAATCTTAACAACCCCCACATTTTTTATTTAGTTGTGTCTCAATAAATCAGAGTAATGTTTTAGGAATATATTGTTTCAGACAAATACATTTAGTTTTTATTTAGCTTGCATATTTGCAAAACACAGCACAGGCCATCATGTCTCCCGCAGTCACTAGTGAGTTTCTCAGTCACAAAGATATTCAGTCTCGTCCCAATTTACTTGCTTATATTTCTGTAAACGAGTGGCTTGCTGCTTTACTGCTGATGGTACATTTTCATTGTCTAGTAACTTATTTTATTTGCTCGCCAAAGTCTATTTTTACTCACATTTGGTGCTTGGTGAGTGTTATTTTTAGATATTGTGTGGGAGTAAGTTTCGTAAAGCTTTCGTTAATGTTTTCTTAATGCTCAGTCATTCAAAAGTTTGAAACAACAGTTCATTTCTATTGAATCACAAACAAACATCATGATGAGCATGAGCATGTCTGTGTTTATCTGCGGCCGAATCATACTCATAATCAGAGTCGATAGTCTGCAAATCAACAAACCCATGTCTGCACTATGTGTGTTACTTTCCAAAATGGAACTTCAGTTTAAATGATTATGCAAAATGTCTTCAGAACATGAACAAAAACCAATGATTGCTCTTCCTTCTGTTAGAAACTGATTTGCAGAGTCTCATATTGAACCGCAGCTAATTAGCTTCATTATAACATCAGTAAGCTCTGCTTTAGATTCGAACAATCGCAAATTTGCCATGTTTTGTAAAAGTTTCTTCATTTCATTGCTGTGGAGAGTCTCTGATATTAAATAGACTTGTTTAAAGCAGTGCAGGCTGTAATGTTCTGGTTGTTCTGGGTGGCTCTGAGCTCCAGCACACATTTACGATTGTTCATTTGTGTTGGACAGAGGCTGGGATTGCCCTCGGTCACGGGTTCGAAATGTCTCGCCAGTAATTTACTTGATGTTGGTGTTCAATAGTCATTAAAGAAACTAATTGGGAGATCTCCAGCAAGTATGGATCGAAGATTGAGTGCAATCGCGTCTCTATTACACAGAACGAGTGGAAGGGAGGAGCTGGGAAGACGAGTATGTGATAGTTTCTAGATGAAAATGGAGGAGGTGATTCGTTTTTTCCCCCTTTTGATCTACAACACACTTCAATCTCCCACAGGAGAGAAAAATCTGAATGAGAGCTTTAATATCTCAACCGTGTCTCCTGGACTGCATTAGAGATTAAATGGAGAGCAAAAGGAGACTTTTGGAGACAAAAGGAGCAACCTGATTCTAAGATGATTATCCTGATTTCCATATTTGATTGCATATTATGTATTTAATAACATTCTCCAAGATCAAGTTATCTGAGCTGCTCCATATTTATTTTATAGCTCTATGCTCTTATTTTTATGACAACTGTGGACGTTTATGTGCCCATTTTTCCTCCTGAAGGAATTTAAGATTCAAAGTTGATGAAACTTCATTAAGTCTCATGTGCTAATAGTGCCATAAACTGTTCCTCTGGGCTGGATCCATATAAAACCAGGTAACACTTTGTGTGTGTGTGTGTGTGTGTGTGTGTGAGTGTGTGTTGTGTGTGTGTGTGTGTGTGTGTGTGTGTGTGTGTGGTGTGTGTGTGGTGTGTGTGTGTGTGTGTGTGTGTGTTGTGTGTGTGTGTGTGTGTGTGTGTGTGTGTTGTGTGTGTGTGTGGTGTGTGTGTGTGGTGTGGTGTGTGTGTGTGTGTGTGTGTGTGTGTGTGTGTTTTTGTGTATGCTTATGCGTGCGCGCGCGCAGGTCAGGTTTTGTATTCATTCTGGGGACCAAATGTTACCAAACAAGTAAAATCTGAAATAACTCACCTTGTGGAAAGCAGCCAAAGCCCTTGTGACGAAACAGCTTCAAAACATTAAATCATGTCTTAAGGAAATTAAAAAAATGCAGAAAGGTTTGTGTGGGTGTTAGTAAATGAAGTTTAGAAACGAAGTTTATAAACTAAGTTCGGGAGGAGCACGTCAGATACTCAGGCTAATTAGCACAGGTGGTACACAATCTAGGTAATCAATCCTGGGGCATAAATACAGCTGTCTTACCTCCATCTAGTTGACGGTTAAGCAGCATTCGGTGGCACCATTTACCATTACATCACAGACTCAACATTTCCGTCCAAACAACGAGACCCATGATGGGGTTTTTTCGTAACCTCCGGTCAATCTGCCGGCCCCAGTATCGTCTATTTTTATTTTATTAATTTTTCACCAGACACGGCCGCCGAGCTCCGGGTTTCGTCACGACCGCTGCTCTCTCCTCAACCAGCCACACGCTCTCCTCCGTCAGCCGGAGGTTGCAGCAGCAGGCCTTCAACGAGCCTGGGCCACGCCCCAGTTTTCACCGCAGCAAAGCTTCACTCGCTTCCCGCTTCGGCTCCTCAGCCTTCACCGCGGCTCTCCCAGCTGCAGCGCCAGTATGCAGCCGGCCTCTAGCTCTAGTTTCAGATGCTAACGCGAGGCAGCCTCCGTTAGCACACAACCACCAATGTTGCCAATTCTCAGGGAAATCTCCAAAGACAGTGGCCTCCAGCTCCCGTAGCAGACACTAGCGTGAGGCTACCTCCATTAGCAGAGCAGGCTAAGATAGCTCTTCAGGACCCCCTTCCTGTGGCCTACAGCTACGGCAGTCCAAAGCAAGCGCGACGCTGCCTCGCTCACACACAGACCACACATCTCTTTTTTTCGTATCTGCTTCTCTCTTGCGCTTCTTTCAATTTCCCACTTCAAGATCCAGAGGCCGTCGTTCAGTATATACTGCCTCCACTCTCTACTTTATTTAACATCACCATATTCTCTTTTACAGCAACATCACTGCTCTTCCCACCAAATGTGTTGCCTCGGTGCTACCGTAGGGGCATACAACATCCGAGCACCTATCCGGCAGGTGCAGACATAGATCCCTACCCTCATCCAAGGCCGTCACCAGCACTAATTGGGTAACGGATGTATTGCAGGCCATTATAATCGTTAAAATATAAAGAGAGAAACATAAATAAACAAAAGTGCCTTTCAGTATTTAAGATTATCCGAACGCTTTCCATCCAAGAATCGTGAGTGATTTTTCACATCTTTACCGTCATTTTTACCATGACTTCATAGACAGCGAGAGATCTATTAAGCCGCATCTACGCACGGATCTCTGTTGAAATGGAAGTTACGGGGTTTATCACGTCCGTATTTAAGACATAACTGCCGTGGTTAACATTAATTTTGCGTCATAAATCCATTGTGAGACGCAAGAATATTAAGCTCCTTACACGGAGTCGTGCACAGTCGCATGCGCAAGCAGCCTACACAATCAAGTGGCGCATCAGGGTTTTAGGATAAGAGCAGCCTTCCGTAGTGAGTTCACATCTTACATTTATGAATCCACCGCATTCCAAACCACAGGCATAATGACTCCGGCAGAGCATTTGTAAGAAAAACACAGACTGGCGACCCGCACACTTCAAGTGTACATCAAACAAACGCGTGTCTCTCTCTGCGCAATGAAGCCAGCGAATCTCCTTGTAAACTTGCTCCAACCTTTCCAAACCTATTGAAATATTATTTTACAGAAGGTTCAAGTGGCGCATGCACGTGAGGAATCCATCCTCCAGGCTGTTTCCCCAGAACACTCCAAACATGCGTGACAGCATGGAAATGCTTCAAGTCATTCCATCTCTCTCATAATATTCCGTTCCCTGAATTTTCTCTACTCTCAATATACCTCTTTTATCTCTTTTCTCAACAGCATTAAATGCCTCCAAGTCAGCTCCATCAAAGGTTACATAAGCGGTAATCCAATTCTTCCACAAGCTGTTGTACGGCGCCCGTCACCCATATTAGAATTCGCAAACTGCCTTGTTGATAAGAGGAATTCAGCGGACCCGACTACTCATCCTGACTCCAGGCTACCCATTACCTTAGACATCCTCACCAAGTGCATCCAACACCTCCGCACAGGTTACCAGACCCCCAGTACTGCCCGTACACTCGACACCATGTTCATTTTAGCCTTTTTGGTTTTTGAGATGCTCCGAGCTAGCCATCTCCTCCAAATTTGACCCAGCTACTAACCCCACCATCTCGGACCTAACCATCCTCGATAGCGAAACTATCTCCTTTTTGATCAAACAAAGTAAGACAGACCAAGTCAAGAAAGGTCACCTCGTTTACATTTTCAATCTTCCTTCGCCTCTCCAACCTTACCAAGCCGTTCGTGAGTATCTCCGCCTCAGAATTTTCCAAGCTAAATCCCCCCTCGAACCCTTATTTTTAGACCATGCCGGGAAACCAGCCAGTCGCACCTAGTTCCAAAAACATCTAAAAGCGGTCCTGCTCTCAGCAGGCATCTCAGCAAGGAATTTTTTCCAGCCACTCTTTTTCGCATCGGGGAAGCAACGTCAGCGGCCCAAAAAGGCCTCACTAAACATCAGATCCAAACCTAGGGCGATGGTCTTCAGAAGCATTCAAAGCTACATCAGAACGGACCAGTCTCACATTAAATCAGCCCACCAAACTCTTGTTTCATAAAAATCGGTGCGAGCTTTCCTGGCTTTGACTTCTTCAAATCACACGCCTTGCGAGGCTCCCCCTGCTGACTCGCGGACCATCACTTACGACAGAGCCTCCCAGCAAAAAACTTGCCTTTTCCATCCTGCGGCCGGAGAGTCTCACCCATCCAGGCTGCGAGCTGCCATCTCCAGTCAGGTCACGGCGAGTGCCTCCCGGCCACCCAGCTTTACCTTTCCGTCTTTACCTGTCCGACAGTGAGTCTTGATCTCCCATCGGACTCCCATCGGACGCCGGCGAGAGCCTCCCGGCCAGACAACCTTACCTTTTCCACCCCACGGCCGGCGAGACTTACCCATCCAGACCGCGAGTATTTTCCTCCTGTCGATGTCGGCGAGAGCCTCCCGGCCACACAGCTTACATTGTTATGTCTTTTACTGTCCAACGCAGCGAGTCTTGATCTCCGTTTGGACGCCGGCGAGGTGCTCCCGGCCAGACAATCTTACTATTCTGTTTTTCTGTCTTTACCTGTCCAACACAGCGAGTCGTGATCTCCCGTTGGACGCCGGCGAGGTGCTCCCGGCCAGACAATCTTACTAGTCTGTTTTCTGTCTTTACCTGTCCAACGCAGCGAGTCTTGATCTCCGTTGGACGCTGGTGAGGTGCTCCGGCCAGACGATCTTACTGTTCTGTTTTTCTGTCTTTACCTGTCCAACACAGTGAGTATTGATCTCCCGTTGGACGCCGGCGAGGTGCTCCCGGCCAGACGATCTTACTGTTCTGTTTCTCTGTCTTTACCTGTCCAACACAGCGAGTCTTGATCTCCGTTGGACGCCGGCGAGGTGCTCCCGGCCAGACAATCTTACTACTATTGTTCTCTGCTGTTTGTTTCTCTGTCTTTAACCTGTCCAACGCAGAGAGTCTGGATCTCCCGTTGGACGCCGGCGAGGTGCTCCCGGCCAGACAATCTTACTATTATGTTCTCTGCTGTTCTGTTTCTCTGTCTTTACCTGTCCAACGCAGAGAGTCTGGATCTCCCGTTGGACGCCGGCGAGGTGCTCCCGGCCAGACAAACGCTCTTCCGGCTGCTCGCACCACAATATCGAACCCCGTCGAACGCGACCACCGCGAGGCTCAACCACCCGGCTCACGAGTATCAAGCTCACGTCAGATGCCGCAAGAGCCTCCCGGCTGGACAAACCTCACCTTTTCCTCCTTCGTCAGCGAAGCTAACCCCATCAACAGGCGGGCTCGCCCACCAGTTGGATGTCGCTAGCATCCCGACCAAACTTTACCTTTCCGTCTTCACCTGTCCGACGCAGTGAGTCTTGATCTCCTATCGGACGCCGGCGAGGTGCTCCCCAGACAACCGTACCTTTTCTAGTCCCACGCTGGCGACGCTTACCCGTCGGAATGTTGTGAGAGCCTCCTTGTCGGGCGTCCCAAACTCTTTTTATCTGCCTAGCCGATAGGACCCATCCGTCCGTCGGAGGGGGGGGGGGGGTATTGTGCCCTATCGGAGGCTTCATGGTCCTCTCGGCCAGATATCACCCTCTGTCCTCTGATTAGCAGGGACTGGTGGCCAGTAGGGCCGTACGCCGACTCCGTGAACTATCCACTGCAGGCAACTCGGGTCCTCCTGGCCAGGGCTCCAACCACGCTGCTCCTCCATCGGCAGGGCACACCCGTCCCAATGCGGTGAGCATCGCTGGGCCTCGGTTGAGCCCGCCCCGACCGGTCGCCCCAAAACCACGAAGTTTGCTCGGCGGTCGGTGGGGCCCCACTCATGCATGCCAAACCGCTCCCTCAGAGCACGTAGACCCCCCCGGCCTGCCACACAAGTTACTCCTCGGAACTAGCTCCCGCCAGATCTCAAACGCGTATTTGGGGGGGAATCTTAGTCTGGCGGCTGTCCTACAGTATATTGTTTTTGGGGGTTCACTGGGTTCGGGCCATTCCCGGCTAGGAGCCCTCCCCCAGGACAGCACGCCTACAACGTATTACCATACACGCCAAATACGCATTACGTTTATCGTGCTAGTAGATGTAAGTGTGAAATCGTGAAATGAAGTTTAGAAACGAAGTTTATAAACTAAGTTCGGGAGGAGCACGTCAGATACTCAGGCTAATTAGCACAGGTGGTACACAATCTAGGTAATCAATCCTGGGGCATAAATACAGCTGTCTTACCTCCATCTAGTTGACGGTTAAGCAGCATCCCTCCACCACCCCTTCTCCACCAATATCACTAGAATTCTAATCACACGGGGGGGGGTTCACTGGGTTCGGGCCATTCCCGGCTAGGAGCCCTCCCCCAGGACAGCACGCCTACAACGTATTACCATACACGCCAAATACGCATTACGTTTATCGTGCTAGTAGATGTAAGTGTGAAATCGTGAAATGTCATTAAAGGGATAGTCCATCCAGAAATTACAATTCTCTCATAATTTAGTCACCTTCATGTGGTACTTTTCGAAACGGTTTGGTTACCAACATTTTTCAAAAATGTTTTATTTTGTGTTCCACAGAAGAATGACAGGGTGTGGAACAACATGATGGTGAGTAAATATTAAATAGCATAATTTTCATTTTTGGGTGATCTGAAATTATCATTCTCTTCCCATCTCTTCTGCTACTGCTGTAGCTCAAGTTCTTGCTTCTACAAAGGAACAAAATAAAATAATATAATATATTCAAAAAATATATTTATTAATATACAGTGCTGCTTGAAAGTTTGTGAACCCTTTAGAATGTTCTATATTTCTGCATAAATATGATCCTAAATATCATCAGATTTTCATATATGTCCTGAAAGTAGACAAAGAGAACCGAATCAAACAAGTGAGAGAAAAATATTTTATTTGTCACTTATTTATTGAGAAAAACGATCCAGTGTTACATATCTGTGCATTGCACAAGTATGTGAATCGTTGCGTTCAGTATCTGGTGTGACAGTAACTGAAGGTAGTTTCTTGTACGTGCTGATCAGTCCTGCACAATCACATGTAAGAACCACTTAAACTCTGGGATGTTGGTGGGTTTCCTCCCATGAACTGCTTGCTTAGGTCCTTCCACAACATTTTATTTGGATTAAGGTCTGACTCTGGCCCTTGACTCAGTCATTTCAAAACATTAACTCTGTTCTTCTTTAACCATTCTTTGGTAGAATGACTTGTGTGCTTGGGATTGTTGTCATGCTGCATGACCCACGTTCTCTTGAGACTCTGTTCTTAAGCAGATGTCCTGATGTTGTCCTTTAGAATTTGCTGGTATAATTCAGAATTAATTGTTCCATCAATGATGGCAGGCTGTCCTGGCCAAGATGCAGCAAAACAGGCCCAAGCCATTATCCTACCAGCACCATGTTTCACAGATGGGAGAAGATTCTTAAGCTGGAATGCAGCGTGTTCTTTTCTCCGAGTATAATAGCTACTCATTTAAACCAATAAGTTCTATTTTGGTTTCATCCATCCATTAAACCTTTCTCCAGTGGTCCTCTAGCTTGTCCACGTGATCTTTAGCAAGCAATGTTCTTTTTGGAGAACAGTGGCTTTCTTCTTGCAGCTCTGCCATGCACACCATGTTCTCCTGATGCTGGGGAACATTAACATTAGCCAATGTGAGAAAGGCCTTTAGTTGCTTAGAAGTTACCAACCTCGCAGACTATTACACGTTCTGCTTTGGAGTGACCTTTGTTGGTCGACCACTGCTCGGGAAGGTAGTGGTCTTGAATTTCCTCCATTTGTACACAATCTGTCTGACTGGGGATTTGTGGAGTCCAAACTCTTTAGAGATGGTTTTGTAGTCTTTTCTAGCCTGATGAGCAACATCAACTCTTTTTCCGAGGTCCTCAGTAATCTCCTTTGTTTGTGACATGATTCACTTCCACAGACATGATCAGACTTTGATAGATCCCGGTTCTTTGAATGAAACAGGTCACGTACTGACACGTACTGAAAACACCTCTGACTCTAATTCCACCTTTAAATGAACTACTAATCCAAGAGATTCACATACTTTTGCCACTCATAGATATGCAATATTGGATCATTTTCCTGAATAAATAAATGACAAAGAAAATATTTTTTAATTGGGTTCTCTTTGTCTACTTTCAGGACTTGTGCAAACATCTGATTATGTTTTGGGTCATATTTATGCAGAAAAATAAAAAAAATTCTAAAGGGTTCACAAACTTTAACTAAACAAGCATTAACAAAAATTAAACAATTAAATGTACAATTTAATTTATTTTTAAATAAATGAAATTATATTCTGAATTTGTATATATATTTTATTTTTTTCAATTTATAATTATATACGTATTTAAATAATAAATAAATATATGTAATCAAATATATATATATATATATATATATATATATATATTACATAATCAAAATTATATAACAGTAAATTATATATGATTTTGATTAATTATGTAAAATATATTTATATATATATATATGTTACATATATTATTTATTATATAAATACTTAATATAATTATAAATTGAAAAAAATTAAATTACTTATGTGATAGTAATTTGCTATTACTATCACATAAGTAATTTTAATATTATAATAATAATAATAATTATAATAATAATAATGATTATAAAATTTATAATTAAAATTAATATCAATAATATATTCAAAATATCTTAATTAAAATATAAAAAATACTAAATTGCTGTGTGTGCATGTGTGTGTGTGTGTGTGTGTGTGTGTGTGTGTTTACATGTTTTATATATATTATATATATAAATATAATTTACTATTCAGTATGACATAACTAATTTTAAAGTATTTAAAATGACATTATATAAGGACTGCAGAAGAATATACCATGCACGCTTATTGCCCAATAAATCCGACAGTTGTTGCAGGTCTTTTTTACTACCTCCACTTGCAATTTCTGAGGAAACACATGGCTAAAAATGCTGCAGTATAATTCTCTTCTGGTTTTAGCACTGTTGTCATAAAAATACTGTCATGGTGCAAAGAATTCTAATGATCCTAAAAACGTGCTTTCTTTTTCTCTTTCTATACTTAATCATCTTCGACCCATGTGAGACATAATTCTCTTTGTATACAGAATATTATTCTATATTTCCTTTAGATTTGAGTGATTTTAGGACTAAGTGTGAAACAAGCAGCTCTCTCATTTGCAGTGTAGCCGTCTTTGTTGATTAATAACCCGTGTGTTCCAGTTTTGTCTTGCAGCCGGAGTGCGCGTGTTCAATAATTGATGTTGAACAAAATGAGCAAATGATTTGTCGAAGTCTGTGTGTGAATGTGTCGTTGTGTTCGTGTGTCTGGTGCTTGCGATTACTACGATTTATTCAGCTGTTGCCATGGGCAACACACATCGGACAAATGCAGTGAGGGTTCACACCCGACCCCATTCCACCACACACACACACGCACACGCACTCGCACACACATGCACACACACACAAAACACACACTCCACATACGCACGTACGTTATGCCTTTCATTCCCCAGGGAAGATACTGGAAATTAAATTGTCAGTGTTTTACTGTCAGTATGTGCAATAAACGAAGACTCAGACAGAGAAAAGAGGCATTAAAAACCTGAACCGAAATGACAGGACAATATAAACCCTGCAGACTCAGTCACAGTGTGTGTGTGTGTGTGTGTGTGTGTGTGTGTGTGTGTGTGTGTGTGTGTGTGTGGTGTGTGTGTGTGTGTGTGTGTGTGTGTGTGTGTGTGTGTGTGTGTGTGTGTGTGTGTGTGTGTGTGTGTGTGTGTGTGTGTGGTGTGTGTGTGTGTGTGTGTGTGTGTGTGTGTGTGTGTGTGTGTGTGTGTGTGTGTGTGTGTGTGTGTGTGTGTGTGTGTGTGTTGTGTGTGTGTGTGTGTGTTCTGCGCTCTTATTGGTGATAGTGATTTTGTAGAGATTTTCTCTTTGTCTTTGGGGACACACATGTCTTCTGTTTTCTGTCTCTATAAATAAGTCATGTTGGCTGTCGTGAAAAACAGGCCTGCTGAAGGAAATAATACATTCAAAACTCTCAATCAGTGAATATTTCTGTGGACATAGTGACCTCGATCTCTCTCTCATTAAGTGTGGGACAAATACAAAGATAAACAGTGATAAACTACCTCTGTTCCAGTCCTCAGTGAGCTCCCTAACTAGACAACAGAGCATCACAGGTGCAAAATTAGTACTATATGATAAAAGACAATGATGTTGGGTGTATGTTTAGATATGCAACAAGCTAAGTGAAAATATTCATCTATGTCTACGATGAGAAAAATGTCAATTTGAATGAAGAATATAGATTAAATATTGGCTATGTATTTTTATGTTTATTACAGCAATGCATCGGCTGGTCATGTGACTTCAACATGACGGCCATCATGAGGTCATATGACTGGAGTCTCTGTCATTCATAAACAGTTATTTTATTTGTTTATGGTAGCATTAAATATTTCCGGATTATTGCTGTAAAAAATCACATTGTTTAAGAGATGCGCCTAATGAGCCGTCGTGCCGTTGTAAATGTCTGTGTTGGTTTATATTCTCATTGGAGCTGAAGGAGTGTGTTTTGTGTCAAATGAAGTGTGAGACAGTTAATCTCTTAGCCATGATGCATTCATCCTGCTTTATATTGATTTGTTTTGGACATTCAGAAACACACACACACACGCACACACACACACACCAACACACTGATTGAGCAATGGCTGAGATCGATATGAGTTCATTCATTCAGTCTGGAAGGAAACAGATCAATACAGGACATATTGCACCTGTGGAGCGAGAAACACACACACACACACACACACACACACAACACACACACACACACACACACACACACACACACCCACACATCCCCACCAGTTGCATTCAGCATGAACTAAGAGTTTAGTTATTTCATTAACACTGAAGTAACTGCTAGCTGCTGCTACTAATATTGTAAAATCTAATTAATATTGGATATTTGACAAAATTCTTATATACTTTCCACATTTCTGAAAGTGTCTGATACTGTTCAAATGCGATGCCAGATTAATTTAAAGAGAATTATGAAAATTTTGAGCATTTTGAATATGAATTAAAATATTAGACCACAACAATAACGCCATAATAGCATTATTATTATTAATTTTTATATCATTAAAACTAGATCCTATATTCATTCAGAAAGAATATTTTAATTTGGTGGATGTGAACATGCATTAGGAATGTTAATAATAATTAAAATATTTTTTGATTATAAAAACAAAGCCATAATTACATAATTATTAATAATTATATTAATTAATAATAGTAATTATAATAATAAGAACCCATATTCATTTAAAGAGAATATTATTATAAAATATTAATATTTATTATGAATATTTGATTATAAAATGCATTATGGATATTGTACTTACAGTTTTTTTTAACAATTTATTTATTTTTATAATTTTTTCACTGATAACAGAACCTTAGTGTAATTTTTCAAAACTCTAGACACATAATTAACAACCGATGATCAAAATGCACATTTTTCAAAACACATTTTTAATTTTCCAAATGCTTGGATACAATACACATGAACCAAAGATCTTTTGTTCATTGAACTAAAATCACCGGTTCAAAATAACAACTTAACATCAAAGTATTACTATTTCAGAATGCAGCTCACGCATTACATCTGAATTTAGTGTCTATTCATTTCATTATAATGATTTAACTATCAATTGATACAACTGCTCGAAATGCTACGTAACTGTTGCTTTACTCTTGAAGCATAGTTTTTTTTTTTCGAAAATGATGAACAATATTAAATGTTTCGATTATGAAAGTGAAGCAACTGAGGACTGAGTATGTTCAGGTATGATCAGATTCAAGATGCCTGTTGTTGGGAGAGAAACAAAATACAAAATATTCTATATCAAAGTCATCAGTATTTGTTTTTCCAACAATACCTGTAAATACCCAATACTCCCCTTTCCTTACTGTAACCCGACTGAAGAGTTTTTCTCCACGTGGAGGTGGAAGGTTCACAATAGACACCCTCACAAACAAGTCCCTCTTCTCCAGGCCATAGATGATGTGTGCAATGACATCACAGGAGACCAATGTCAGGCCTGGGTTTGTCCCGTTTCTGTTGTGTCTCGCTTTGCTTCTCTTGACCTAGTTTTCCTGTGTTCCCTTATTAGTTAATAAGCTCACACCGGTTTCTGTTTCTTTCTGATTGCCCGCCTAGTATTTAAAGCCTGTGTTCTCCCTTGTTACTTTGTCTGCTATTGTTTTGCTCTATGTGTTGTGCCACCGCTCACTCCTGGATACTTCTGTTTCTTGTCTGGATTTTTATTAAAAGAATCTCTTTTGATTATACTCCTTCATTGTGCGCTTTACTAGCACAGCACCCGTGACGGTATTTGCCATAGAAGATTTGTTTAACTAATGAAAACATCCTTTATGATGAGAATGAGAACCTGTGGCCAAACCTACAAGACAGGGTTGATGCAAACACAAAACACAGAAGAGCAGTGAGGAACTGTGACTTTTCTAATCTAATGTATCTTATCTAAAGTCTTTAAAAAAAGCCTGTTGTGAGTTTATTATTTCATCAATAGTTTTCAAAGGTTTAATGATTCCAGTGCCTCTTTAGTCTATTACAATGATATACGAATTTGTAAAACCATAATGAAAGCTGCATCGTGTGTTTTGCACAACTATATTTAATGATTGTTCTAACAACTACACAGAGAAACTATGGGTATATTGTGTGTGGGTGATCTAAAGTAATGTTCCTATGATATTTCATAATACATGAGTATTTTAAACCAATGCTTCTGCAAATGCAAGGCTTCTTTAAAGATATGAACTTTTGATAATTGCTTTTGAATTATTATTTTAATTATTATTGTAAAATATCAAGATGACAGGGTGGACCAGCACATGACGGTGTGGACACATAATGCAGAACACACAAATCATGACAAAATATGAAAATGAAAAATGTATTCAGCTTCTAAAAAATAATATAATAATAATAAATAATATATTTACATCCTCAATCCCATTGCTATACCGCCCCCTCCCCATTCATTTTCATTCAGTCCACCCTGTCATGCGTCTGTCCACTCCATCAAGTCTAAATGACCGACGGGGGGGATATCGTGAGCTTCAATAAGCATATTAGCCATATCACCCTGAGCCCAAGACCGTGTGCCCACTGAAGCTAAGCATGGTTGAACTGTCAGTACCTGGACGGGAGACTCCTGAGAAAACTAGGTTTCGGCTGGTGGAGAGTTTAGTGAGGCAGCAGGGGGTGCCAACCCTGTGGTCTGTGTGGGTCCCAAGCCCCAGTATATGATGGGGACACTATACTGTATAAAAGCACCATCCAGCCTGACTCTCTGTGGTCTTAAAAAATGGCACTTCTGTAAATTGTAAAGGTCAACCCCGGTGTCCTGCCAAATTCCCAACACTGCCCTGTCCAAATCATGGCCTCCTAATAATCCCATCCACTTGATTGGCTCTATGACTCCTCTCCCTCCACCTTAGCTGTGTTGTGTGAGCGCACTGCGCCGTTGTCTGTGGCAGCTGTCGCATCATCCAAGTGATGCTGCTACACTGTGGTTGAGGAAGACCCCCCACACATGATTGTAAAGCGCTTTGGGTGACAACACTACCAAAAAGCGCTGTATAAATGCAACAATCATTCATTCATTCATTCATATTAGCTTACAGCAAACTGGACTATCAATATTTAGTCTGGTTGTTGAAGAGGATTTGGTATATTTAAACTTACATATTTTGAAAATACTGTATTTGAATCCCTTCTGGCATATTTTATGGGGTGGACATGTTAAGCTTGGGAAAAGCAAGTAAGCTAACTCAGACTAAGAAAATTGTCAATTGAAAAGTCACCAACTTATTCACCAAATTCCTGCCACCGAAGAGACAAAATATCTGTTGTCCTGACGTCACTAAAGAGCATGGCCTTTTCTTAAATGGGCGGATTGCCCAATATGATAGGGTGGACAACCATTCAAGAGACATGGACAAACTATTTTTTTATTAAATAAAAATATAATTTTTATTACCAAATGATCAATACACTCAAATTGAGTTCAACAAAAAAAGTAACAAAATATTAATAGATAAAAAAATATATTTATATATAATTTGACTGTATTCTACTCTCATTCAAATTTAATGAGCAATGCTTGGGACAAAGCAAAATAGCATGCGTCCTCTTACACAAAGTACTCAATAATGCTTTTGTTATGAATAAAAAACTTAGCTAATATAACACACCCTTTCATAGTCATTTTTATATTAAGTTATCATGGCAAATGAGTTATGTACAGGACACCAAAAGGCACCCTACAGTGATATTGACCTCGATTCAAATCGGTCTGTATCTCTGACTGCTACAGATTACTATCATTCAGATGCTGCTGGATGGAGGGAATGAATGGGAGTATTTACTCAGTCTGTTTCCTCTGGATTCCACTGGGACTCACCTCCGTTAACACATCAGCGCGACACTATCACACACACAGACACCAACCACCGCACGCACGCACACACACACACACACACACACACACACACACACAACACACACACACACACACACACACACACACACACACACACACACACACACAACACACACACACACACACACACACACACACAGACACACACACAACACAGCTGCCTGCCCTCAAGAGCTCATAGTTAAAAATATTCAATGTTATTGACCAAACATGAACAGCGTTGAACACAAACACTCTAATGAGGCCTGTATAAGAACAGCTGGTGAGTAGAGCCACCTACACATACACACACACATGCACACACACACGCACACACATGCACACACACACGCACACACACACACACACGCACAACACACACACACACACACACACAACACACACACACACCCACACACACACACCACACACATGCACACACCCCACACACGCGCACACACACACACACACACACACACACACACACACACACACACACACACACACACACACACACAGACCCTCTCTAATGAGTCCCGTCTCAGAACTGTCACCCTGAACTCTGAAACGTCAGCTGAGGAATCGCAGCAGATGGGAATGAACCATTTTTAACTCTGAATTATTCCTCTGTTCCTTTTCCCTTTTGTTTTAATAAGAAACAGTATTTCTTTTAGTCTGCAGTGTGGAGTTCAGTCACACTTTTCAGGGCTTTTGTATGTTTTATTAAAGTAAATTGAAGATTTTTTAAGACAATTTAAGCAACATAATGAGTTGTATTTTAACACTTTAAAAATACTGCCAAAAAAGCATAATTGTTTTGCCATAATTCCAGTGTGAAGCATCACTTTTAATGTTGAGAGAGAGAGTAAGGTAAGATGGAAGTAGCAAAACATTTAATATTTTACAATTCTTAATTATAGAAGCAAACTACTCAACATTTTTCCCAAATATGGCTGTTTAGAATTGAAAATATGGTATAATTTACGCTATTCATGTAATTCCTGACTGAATGTGATGAGACAAATCATTTTTCACATATTAAGCATATAAATAAGAGTGCATGTTTTGAAATGTTATTGACAAATAGCTCAAAATAATTACTAGAGTTAGACCTAATTTCCTTCACGATTCTATTTCTTTATGCTGTATTAAAAAGAATGGTCCTCCACAGTGTTCGAGGTTGAAAGTCTAGATTAAGGAGTGTATGGTTAGGGTTAGTATAATAATACAGTATATGTGAGAGAGCAAATACATGTTAACTCCCTCTCGTCTTCAGTATGATCTCAGAACTGTATCCTTGATATTTTACATCAAAATACAAACCAGAAATAGCTGCTGTATATCATCACATATGATGTTTGTACCACACGTCGCTTTCTAAAACATGGCAAACAAATATTGAAAGATGGAGAAAAGCGCCACGGGCAAGTTTGCTTTTAAACTTTTCTGTAGTTGTGAGCTCCTTGAGCTTGAGACTATTTTCCACAGCATCTTTTTATCATTTCACAGGCTCATATGACTGATAAAACAGGGAGGAGTGACAAAGAGAATGAAGACGCACAAAGAAAACTTGAGAAATGACTGAGAGAACGACACTCTGAAGGTAAGAAATGTATCTGACGGATAGAGAGGCGCTGAGATTGTGTTGATAAGGTGATGGAGGGATTGTTTTTGGAGGTGAGCGGGTGGAATGGTGTGATTGGAAGGTGTGTGTGTGTGTGTGTGTGTGTGTGTGTGTGTGTGTGTGTGTGTGTGTGTGTGTGTGTGTGTGTGTGTGTGTGTGTGTGTGTGTGTGTGTGTGTGTGTGTGTGTGTGTGTGTGTGTGTGTGTGTGTGTGTGTGTGTGTGTGTGTGTGTGTGTGTGTGTGTGTGTGTGTGTGTGTGTGTGTGTGTGTGTGTTTCGTGCTCATTAGTATAGAGGTTTAAGTTTAAACCTGTCAGTACAGGGTGATGGCAAACTCACCCACCCGCCCACAATCACACTGTCAGTTTAACGAAAAGAAAGAAAGTATTCCTGACAAGAAAAATATAAAAATAGAGAAAGAGATGGAGGGATAGATAAAACATAAGAGCTCATCATGCAGGAATATTTGCTAACACTACCTGTTTTACAGGAGGATTCTGATGTAATTCTAGTTTAAACATTAAATGTATATATATAATATATTCCTGGGAAATTTAATGTAAGTGTATATTCTATGTATTTAAATGAATAATATATATATATTATATATGTGTGACCCTGGACCGCAAAACCAGTCATAAGTAGCACAGGTATATTTGTAGCAGTATAGCCAACAATACATAGTATGGATCAAAATTATTGATTTTTCTTTTATGCCAAGAATCATTAGGATATTAAAGGGGTCATATGGCGTTGCTAAAAAGAACATTATTTTGTGTATTTGTTGTAACGCAATGTGTTTATGTGGTTTAAGGTTAAAAACTCATTTTTTTTCCATATACTGTACATTATTGTTGCTCTTCTATGTCTGCCTTCCTGAACAATGTGAAAATTTTTACTCTTCTATGCCTCCGCCTTTCTGAAATGTGAAACAACACAAAAACAATAAACCCATTATAAACTCGATTTTTACAAAGTTCATCTTTCTGAGAAGCGAGGTGTGCTCTGATTGGCCAGCTATCTAGTGCGTTGTGATTGGCCGAATACCTCAAGTCCCAGCGCAACGACACAAAAACAATAAAAACCCATCGAGAAACAACAAGTAACAAACTAAAACGAGGTATTTGTTGCATCCAGTGAGGACATAATTACTGATTATAGAGGGCAAAATGACTTATACTGTTTTTTTACACGTTGTAAACATGCACCATGTCTGCATTACAAAGTGATCGGAGAAAAATACAACAAGTAAGAAACTAGCATACACTGCTAAAAACTCGCATTTGAATAGTCAGGGGCAAATCCTTTCGTAAATGCGCTGCAAATACTTACAGGGTGTGAACCTCTTTCTGGAACAGTGTTGTAAATACAACTAAGTAACCACTGCCATTGTTGTGTCCTCTTTTGGAATTGCCGCACTTTATAGAAACAGCTTTTGTGCATAGCTGACAGGCGACTCCCAGGTTCAGTCTTCTTTCTTGTGTAAACAGTCCTCCGTAGTGTTTTTCAAAATGCACTCCACTCTAACTCTATTTGGGTTGATATTTGGGTTGAACTGGAACAGTTCTGGAATGAGCAGTTAACCACTGAAGGCGTGGTCAGTTGTATCCTCTTTTGGAAGCCCACCCTTTCACAACGAGACACAGCGTCTCCAGTTGTGTCCTCTTTTGGAATGGTGCCCAACAAAGGCTTTCAGCTTTGCAAAACTACTGCAGGAGAATCTCCAGGACATGGTGCCGGCGGCACAAACAGCAACAACACTACAGCGAGAATTTCATTGTGTATTGTGTAAACATGCCACAAACAGCTTGGACAGTGTTTCAACACTACAGCGAGAATAATAGTTATTCCTCCATGCAACTTTCAGAGATTGTGTAAACATAAATGCACAATCAGAATTTGTTTAATCGCCCAGAGATTCATGCACAAACAGCTTTTGTTGTGGTTTTTTAAGAAGCTTTGGGTTAAACATCTTATCTATGCACAAACAGCTGTTTTAAACAAATCTTCCCCACATCTAGAACAAGAAATGTGGGGGCGTGTTTAAAACAGCTGCAACTTTTAACAATCTTATTAATATATGGAAGGCGTGCAAAAACAGCTCTGATTTAGGAGCAGAGATTTATAAAGAATATTATTTGTGCACAAACAGCTTATTTACTTTGGTTTTGATACATACAGATTTAGTCTTGGCATCTACTTCAAGATCTTATCTATGCACAAACAGCTTCAGATATTTACATAGCACAAACAGCTAACTAGGGAGAGTGCACAAACAGCTGCAACTTAGGGATGCCCAAACAGCTGCATCTATGCACAAACAGCTGCACAGCAGAATCTTCAGAGAATTACAAACAGGTAATATCACAAAAGCTGTTTAGGCTCAGAGATCTGTTTTATGCCTGGATGCACAAACAGCTGCACTTTCTAGGGATCTTATCTGTATTCTATGCAAAAAGCTGCAAGCACAAACAGGTTCAGGGTATCGTAAATGCACAAACAGCTGCAACTTCAGAGATCTTATCTATGCACAAACAGCTGCAACTTCAGAGATCTTATCTATGCACAAACAGCTGCAACTTCAGAGATCTTATCTATGCACAAACAGCTGCAACTTCAGAGATCTTATCTATGCACAAACAGGGTCTTATCTTCAGGGCACAAACAGCTGCAACTTAGATCTATCTAGCACAAACAGCTGCCAACTTTAGAGATCTTATCTATGCACAAACAGCTGCACACAAACAGCTTCAGAGATCTTATAAAGATATTTAGCACAAACAGCTGCAACTTAGGGATCTTATCTACATAAATATATATAAAAAAGCACAAACAGCTTTTTTATATAGTAATATGTTTATATTCAAACTTCAGGGATCTTAATCTATGCAAAAGCTGCAACTTCAGGGATCTTATCTATGCACAAACAGCTGCAACTTCAGGGATCTTATCTATGCACAGGGATGCCATTCAGCTGTCCTCTCGGCCAAAAATTCAAAGAGAAAGAAACTTATGACTTGTGGTCCATGCACAAACAGCTGACCCCTTATATATTATTGAAAAATCGCTTTGATCTATGGAATAAATTACATAAAGATATTTTGTAATTTCCTAAACAGCTAAATATAAATAAAAATACTTGTTTTTTAACACAGTTATTTATATTCTACATTATTTATCTCTAAGTAATAATATTTCACAATATTCCTGGCTTTTATCAACTATAGAGATCAACTTTTTTATCAAATAAATGCACAAACAGCTGCAACTTTAGAGACTAAGAGATATCTTTGATGCACAACAGCTGCAAACTTAAAAATCTTACTGAAGATCTTATCTAAACTTTTGAATGCACAAACAGCTGCTCTCGGCCAACTCAGAGATCTTATCTCACATTTATATTTATCATAAATAAATATTCATTAGCCGAAAATTCTGCTTTCAGAGATCACAGAAAATTGCAGCTGCATCTTAAGGTATATTAAAATAGAACTTCACATCTTTCTATGTTATTTTAAATTGTAATAATATTTCACAATAAATTTATTCTCAGATTTTTCTGAATTTTTTATCAAATAATGTAGCCTATTTAATTAATTATGCACAAACAGCTGAGCATAAGAGATCAATATAATTTAAATAAAATGTTATCAATTAACAACATCTTCTTGAGATCACAAACTTTTTGGACTACAGTTTTGTTCTGTAGTATATACATTTGTTTCCTGTCTGTTCTTAATAATCTTTTATATTTATCATAAATAAATATTCATTAGATATGTATGATTTCATTTTGAGCCAAATTTTTTAGGTCTCTTGTGTCTTCAAAGAGATCTAGAGCTAGTTTTTGATGCACATTTATTTTCAGCAAAAATGCTATCTATCACAGTATATTTAATTAATTATGGTTGTTTTGTTTTTTCTTGTTTCTGACTCTCCAGCATATCATATAATTTAAATAAATGAGAAAGAAAAAACTTAATCAATTAACCACATAGAAAAGAAACAAAACTCATATGAATGGTTTTGGACTGTTTTGTTCTGTATTCCATTTGTTTCCTGTCTGTTCTTATAAAGAACATGTTTCTTATTTCATAATTCATGATATTTTGTACTTCCTACCATAAATATATAAAAAACGATTTTTTATTAGTAATATGTATATATTCATAAATATATCTCCACGGAATTGTTTAGGTCTGTGATTTCGCATTTGTAAGTTTTTGCTCAGATTAAAAAAATAGCTGTCTCTCGGGCCAAAAATTCTGGGTTGTTTTGTTTTTTCTTGTTTCTGACAGAAGATACAAGAAAAGAAACCTGTGGTCCAACATATATATTATGCAAAATTCTAAACCTGACTCACAGGAATAAATTACAATATATTAAAATAGTTATTTTAAATTGTCATTAAAACATTGTTAATCAAATAAATGTAGCATTTTGTTACATTAATGACACTGATCACAAACTTTTGGTGAGATATACATTAATAATCTTTTATATTTATCATAAATAAATATTCATTAGAGAGAGAGCAGAGGTGAAGGTTTATAAATTAAATAAAATGTTCAATTAACCACATAGACCTCAATGGTTTTGGACTGTTTTGTTCTGTAGTTTCCTGTCTGTTCTTACATGCACATCTCTTTCTTCACTGTCTTGAGTTGAGACTCTGGGTTGTTTAGTTTTTTCTGTCCTACAAGAAAAGAAACTCTTTGTAGTAAAGCTAGTGTCTCATTTCAGGAGCTCAGCTGCTATAAAGATGCATTTAATCCGTCTATCTGCTGCTGTCCTCATTCACTCTCTCGTGCTGAAGTGGAAAACATGGTCAGCATCACATCTGTGTGTGCTGAGGATCAGGTGGGCTGTTTGCTGCGATTAAACGTCTTCTAATCCTCCGGCTGCTCTTCTCAGAGCAAACAATAAGAGAGAGAGGAAGAGAGAAGGAGGAAGAGTGAGGTTTGTTTTGGAAATTAATAGTTGGTTAATGATTACTGAGCGACTAGAATTTACAAATGAGTAGCCCTACAAAATAAACTTGTTGCGTTCATGAAAAACGTTGTGTTTTTGAACAAATCAGTTGAGTGAATCATTTAATGACTCACTCATAAAAGCAGCCACTTGTTTCATTACTTGGATGAATTTATGTTTTTGAATGAATTGGCTGAGTAAGTGATTTATTTAATTCCTGAAATAATTAGTGTTTTTAATTAATTGGTTGAATAAATGAGGCGTTGACTGCTTATAAAGACCGTCCTTCATTTCAACCTACTGGCTAATCGATGTTACTTGCAGAAAAACGTACTGACAATGTGATACAAATAGAAATATTCATGATACAGTTTTCAGTGTCACGTGATCCTTCAGAAATCAACCCACTGTGCAGATTTGATGCTCAAGAAGCATGAACTATTATTATCAATGTTGAAAACATTTGAGTTGCTTAATATTTTCATGGAAACAGTTAAATAGAATAAATAACAATATGCCTTTGTCATAACATATTTACTGTCACTTTTGATCAATGCATCCTTGCTTAAATGTTTTATTTTCTTAAAAACTAAAGCGTACAGACTCCAAACATTTGAATGCTAGTTTATGTATATAATTTGATATATTGTAAATACAGTATCAGATATCAGGCTTTTTACCAAAACCAGTATGCCATGACTTTGAGCAGATTCTTTGATTTGTTTGAATTCTTTCCTGTCAGCACTCACTCAAACCTCTTGCCCTGCCTCGTCAGGTTAATTCAGGTTTGTTCGGCTGTCTTTTTTTGCCTTGTTTCAATGCTGTGATCAAGACAACCTTACGTTCTGATGATGCAATTTCTCTTTGACATGAAGAGCCTTCGGTTTTCATCAAGTGATCTTTCACTCCATGAGGAGCAATTGTTGTACGGCATGACATGAACAGGAGAAGGAAGAGGAGATGACACCTCATCTGCAGATTAATAATTAAAAAACATGATTGATCAAAGTCGGGCCAAATGCACCCTTTCATTCACCTGTCATTACTGGCAGGTTTGGCCTCTGTAATAATTCATATTTTTGTTCTCTGGCTGTGTAACATGGACGCTGATATTCTTGCTCCAGGGCTCATCAGGATGTCGTATTAGGATCCTTAAATGCGGCTTGATCCTCTTGACAGCGGATGTATCTCTCCCAGTGAGATCACATCCCTCTTCATCTCACAGACTTTGGCTTTTGAAAGTTCAGAAATGCAGCATCAGGATTATCAGCACTTCAGCCTCATGATTGGTTCAATTACTTTTCCATTCTACTTTAGGGAGAGGAAGAGTGTGATTCTGTGTGAAAGAATGAGACGAGGGCATGTGCGTATATAAGACAGTGAAAGTGTGTGTGTGTGTGTGTGTGTGTGTGTGTGTGGGGTGTGTGTGTGTGTGTGTGTGTGTGTGTGTGTGGTGTGTGTGTGAAAAAAAAAAATCCCCACCAAGTTGCTAAAACTAATGTGCTTTGTGAAAATATCCATAAATTACTACTAAATTTGTTATTAATAATTACATTGTGTACAAAACTCAAGGAAATTCAAGGAGACTTCTAACATAAAGACTGTATTTTAATTTATGACAATATTTTTGACTTTTTTCATATGTAGATTTGGTTTGATTTGCTGTAATCGCACAGCTGATCGTATCACTGCTTCACTGCTGTGTGTCACTTTGATCTGACAAGACCTACAGAACAGTGCTAACAATCTACTGATGATAGATAGATAGATAGATAGATAGATAGATAGATAGATAGATAGATAGATAGAGATAGATAGATAGATAGATAGATACATGTGTGTGTGTGTGTGTGTGTGTGTGTGTGTGTGTGTGTGTGTGTGTGTGTGTGTGTGTGTGTGTGTGTGTGTGTGTTGTGTGTGTGTGTGTGTGTGTGTGTGTGTGTGTGTGTGTGTGTGTGTGTGTGTGTGTGTGTGTGTGTGTGTGTGTGTGTGTGTGTGTGTGTGTGTGTGTGTGTGTGTGTGTGTGTGTGTGTGTGTGTGTGTGTGTGCGTGTGTGTCCGGAGCGTCACTTGAACTTACTCTCTCTACTCACTGCCAGAAACAGACCATTACCCTGCATTAATGAAATAACAACGTAAAGAGCCATATGTTCATAATCCTTTTGTTGTAATAATCAGTGCAGATAGTTCAATTAACACTAGTATTTCATATCACAAACACAGTCACAGTCTGGATGAGGTGTTTGATAGCAATTAACACATTTCTACAGACCAGTGCTAACAATCTACTGATGATAGATAGATGGATAGATGGATAGACGGACAGACAGACGGACAGACGGACAGATAGATGAGCTTAATCATGTGTGGTTTGATTGTAAATGAGTCCCTGAGTCTCCAGAGATGAACATCACACGGAGAGACTGATGAATTTACACATCAGACGCATCTCTCCTCCTGCACCTCTCTCGCTCTCTCTCTCTTCTGTGAGTTCATCCCTCCTTCCACAGGCTGTGATAGAGAAATGTTCTCTGGCTTCTCTTAATGTGAAGCACATTCCTTCAATTCACTTCCACAGATACTCCTGCCTGTAATATCGTCAAAGGTGCATTTTCCATTTCAAAGCTTCCCTGTCTCTCGGTGAGAGTGATCTCACCCCAGTGTCCTCGCAGTGCGCCTTCATTTCAAACACTCCTAAAGGCCATGTTTGCTGTTACAGCTTTATCCTTTCATTCATGCTGTACATAAATTATAGGAACCTTTATTTCTGTAGCTGTCCTTCATGATGTCCTCTCTGCTTAGGCCGTCTATCAGTCTCAAGAATACAGTATTTCAGGAGCTAAAATAAAAATGGAGTATGTTCAGAATAAATACTTGCATACTGTTTATTGTAGGCCTATAGGCTACTGCATAGGCTACTGTCTACTATTTTCTTTTATAAATATCCTTATGTAATATAGGAAACGGCATTCAACAATACATATCTCAATCAATAATATGGTGTTTTTGAATGACCTCATTACTTTGTATGTTTACAGTAGCTAATTTGGTTATCCACCAGTGTTTATCTTGTATTTTAATCCATTTTGTGTAAAATACCTTAACTAAAATATTTTTGTCTAGCGAACTGATGAGATATGGACGTTGGGTGACTTTCCTGAGGTAAAACTTGTCATGTGACATTGCTTAAGAGTTGATTTTTTATTCATGTCTTTCCGCGTTTGAAACAGTGTTTTGTCAGTTTCAGTCCAGTTTTATGTAAAATGCCTTAACCTTTGAGTAAAATATCTGTACTAAAATATTTTTTTTTTAGTACTAGGGTCTAAGTGTGTTCGACTTGAAGCGGCGCTGCGCAGAATGATCAGTGTATGACATCACAGTACCGCGAGAGCGATAAGAGAGCAGATGCATCCTTATGCTTTCGAATCACTCTCGCGGTACTTTGATGTCATACACTGATCATTCTGTGCAGCGCCGCTTAAAGTCGAACACACCTAAAAACTTGAGGGCAAACTAACCATCACGTGACACGTTTTTCACAAGTTGTTTTATTTACGTCTTTCCATGGTTAAAAACAACGCATTGTCTATTTTAATCCAGTTTTGTGTAAAATGCCTTAACGAAATATGTTTTTCCAGCGAACTGATGAGATATGGACATTGAGTGACTTTCCTGAGGTAAAAGTTAATGTCACGTGACATGTTGTTTATATAATCTCTTTCACAAATGAAACGCGTTTTGGCAATAACACGTGATTATACATCTCCACAAGTTGTGCTCTATCTTTTAACACAGGCCTACTCTCTGATGTTCATTTATAGTTATGTCATGCGACATTTACTAGTAAAGAGGGAGAGATGATCAGGTACATAGAGCAATCTATCTCGCCGCATTAAAGAGCGGCAAAACGATACGTATTATTTAAATTTCGTAATAGCATTGACGCAGTTTGGAAGCTAAGCTAACAAAACCTAAAGTTATTTATAATCACTTTTACTCAATTGTGACACTTTCGACTCAAAATAGAACTCGTCGCACATAGGCTAAACCCTAAATTGAAAATAACAGAGTTTACTAACACACAAAGAGTAATATGAAAGCATTCTTATTTGAACATATCCACTGACGTGGGTATATAATATAATGAGAGTAGTTTGCATAAATGAGGAATTAATTATAGCAGCCTTTGCTGTTAGTTATGTGCTGGTTTTGTTGATGTAATTTGAATGGTCAGTGTAGTTTATTTTTGGTTGGTTCACTTTAAACTTTCAGTTGTTTCGATATTTTAGAGCAGAATCTGCATTTGAGTAAATATTGCAGGAGTATGAATTTTATAACCCCAAAATAACACCTTGGGCATTTTCATTAAAGCCAAACTGAATGAACAAGATTTGTCAGCAATAAGATGAAGTTTTCTTCTTTACTGTGTTAAACTGTTTGTATCAGTAACAGCGAGCTGTGTGGCTGTGGTCTCTCACAGCTGAGATGGGCTGATGTGTTAATATTCCCTGCTCCAGATGGATCTAGGCCAGTGACACGGGGCTCTTGAGAAAAAGACTCCAGTCACTGAGCTCTGGGTTATTACAGCTGTCTGTGTGCACTGTACTACTTACACTTATAGAGAAAGAGCTTGATTCGATTTATGTTTAATATTGGGCAAATAAAAAAACGGGATAGATCATTTATTTTTATTTTGTTCAGACATAGACTGAAGTTAGAGCAAGTTGTACTTTGCTGGACAAGCTGTACTATCAGTCAGTGTTTGGACACACTTGCACATTCTTATTTTCTGCTCATTTTATTACAAAAGTAAAGACGTATATATATATATGTGTTTTTTAAACTACTTCATTGTCTAGATTCCAAAGTGCAGTTTTAGGGTTGTCCAATTCTAAAACTTAAGAAATATTTCAGAAATAAAAAGTTAAAACATCTGTTGAATTCAGGTAAATTTGAAATGACTGTGAAAAAATGTCCTAATTAATATATTTAGATGCATCACAGCTATACTAAAATATCAAGACTTGTTCCATGATCTGTTTGACAAAACTAAAAATTTTCTCATTTGCAGTTTTTACATCCTTGGATTGCTCTTCAATGTTGGTGTCCATTTGAGAAGATTATGTTTTATAATGTAAAACTAAGATATAAATAAGAAGTATTTCTGTGTGTCTAATCATGTGTTTCTTTGTACAGGTGGTCAGAAGTTCTTGCTCCATTGAAGCACAAGATCCTCACCGGATCATCTCAAGTCATGCTGCAGAACATGATCATCAGGTTTGTTCATGTCAAAATACTCCCCAAAATAATAATCATACCGGAGTCATTCCAGCTTAAAGTAAGTCACTTTCTGATTTGTTAATCTCATGTTAAGAAAAGCCAGATAACCAGTGATATCCTTAAAAATTAATTTCACTTGAGTATTTGACATGTCCATGCATCTCTACTGCAACTCTACATAATGTATCACAGTGATAACAGTTATCAGATATCAAGATCTGATATCAGATATGAATTTATCAGATATCAAGAACACTACTGGTATCAATTAACATTTATTATTTTTAAATAATACAATAAATATACTACAAAGGAACATGGGCTTTGGTAGAGAGTTACAACAAACACCGCTCTCTCTCCATTTCACAATGAAGGACAGGCCTGTTTTCATCGGAGCACTGAGCGGATGATCAAAAAGAAATGTGGCTGTGGGAAGAAACATGAAGAGAAAGCTTAACATTTTCATGCATACAGAAAAGTTTTAATGCTTCAAAAGACATACAAGGGTGGGTGGACACAGTAAACCTGAATTTATTGACACAAAACCAATATCTCTTCTATCTTCTCGTACACAGGTTTGACACGACTGCAAAAACAAACAAACATTACAAAAACAAAACAGAACACACTTTATTGGCAGCATTACTGCTGGTTTTGAAATGTACAGAAGAATCGGTTGAAATTTGTTTCGTACTGTTAAAATTGTGTCAAAATCGCATATTTCATGTTGAATCCTCTTAAAAGAAACAGTTCAAGTCATATTTAATCAAAAATTAGAGCAAGGTCTTGCAGTAGCAGGTCTAGTGGTCAAAAAGCAGAACAAAAGAGTGCAGGAAAAGTGGCAAAAGTTGTGATAGATGAATAACCAGATGGCTCTAGTCAATGACAACAGGTGAAGGAATATACGCTAGCCAAATTTTGTAATGTACAACACACATAATCACACAAGACAATCTGATTCTCGGTCTTCAAGTCTCTTAAATTAAGAGAAATCTCTTTGGAAGGAATGCTGAAATCGGCAGTCGAGTTAACTATTCATTCCTCTAAGCGTTTTGGTTAAAATATTCACAGAACCCTCCAAAAAGATCGAATGAAAAGGTCCCGAGCTAATTCTCCAGAGCGCTTTTAAATGCTAAAACTTTTAGTGCGTGAAAAGGCATTTCATTTCCATCGCTTCTGTTAGCTAGAGTAACACTTTACATTACAGGGTCCATGTTACACGTGATACCTCAATCAAAACAGCATTACCAGTAATTGTGCTCCGTTTAACCATTTCAGATCGTGTGAATAGAACGTTGTAATGTGAAGTGTAAGCTGTAAAGCCTTTGGAGGACATGGTCACACGTGGTGAGGAATGATGACAGAGGAAAAACGTGTTCTCATCTATAAATGAATATGATTTTACGGCATGCATAAAAATACTTCCCCACATCGGGAAGCAAAGCTAGGATTTTGACAGAAGACGTGGAACCGCTTGAGCATCACCGCAGAGCCGTTTTTAATTACAACAAACAAGAACAGGAAAAAAGGTATATATTTTTAGCACCACAGACAGAAGGAAATAGCACCTAGTTTACCGATATTGTGTTTCCTCGGTGTGATGGTGTGCTCTTCTGATACAGGGAAGCACTGATTCATGAACGTCAGATCAAAGATTCCCTTCATACACGCGGGTCACGATCTCACAGACCCACGCAAGCCACTTCAACATGACAGGCAGCAAATTAATGCTCACATTACGGCTGTTTCTTACGTTTATTGTCATTGTGTCGTTTAAAAAATTACAAAAAGACGTTGTTCACATCTGGAAGAAGACATTTTGTTGCTGTTTCAGTTGCTTTTTTGTCGCATTGTAATCATTTCCTTTATTTTCTCTTCTTCAGATTCACTGAAAATTTCCTCAGGCTCTTATTTGGGGGGATATTTTTATTTAATTTTTTTCAATAACCAGCAGCTCTGTCCTTATCGCTCAATGGGTTCACATGCATGTTTTGAAGCCAGAACCAAAAAAAAACACTTCACCGGAGAGAAAAAAAAATATACAGAAAGTACTTACAAACATAGAAAAAAATATTTATATATATTTATATATATAATAACCATTCCAGGGAATGGAAGACAAGTATGCACAAAAAAACTAAGTTTAGAAGTGGAAAAAGGAACAACATAAAACCCAAGCAAACAAACCAACGGAACAGATTTCTCGTACGAGAAAGGCCCAACCGGACGTGTGTAGAGCTACGAGTCCAAGAAGAGGAGGGAAATAAAAGGATGGACGATACAGCCAGTGGGAGGGATGAAGAGTTGGATGAGCGTAAAGTGGGCGGGGCTGGGAGAGACATGAGTGATGACCTCATCCAGTTTCAAAACTTGCATGTGATGCAGAGGGTACACTGAGGTTAAAAAGGTTGCTCTGTTATAAGAACCCATTGTTTGGACATCCATTCTTCCAATTTCTTTTATCCTCACTTTGGTATCTGTTGGGTTGGTTTGGAAACACAAAACTTTACAAATAAGTCGTCCTATTTCTTTCTTGTGTTTTGTTTTCGGAGAAAATGAATATGTTTTGTTCGCGTGTGCTTGCTGAGCAGTCTTAGCCGATGAAGCAGGCCGGTCCGACCTCAAAGCCGAACTTCTGCGTCGCTCCGCCGAAATCGTTGAACATAATGTCAACAAATGGTACCTGCTCCACTTTCGGTGTGTTGATCTCAAGAATAGTCTTTTCATAACCCTTTTTCAACTGCGGGAGGAAGGAAAGTAGAAAGAGTTTTCAGTTTAAACTTGCTAAAAACTACTTCACAATTCGGAACCGCATAATATTCCGATGTATTTTTAAGGTTGAAATAATAAGTTAGTATGCGGTTCTGAATTCAGCAAGTATTTCCGGCTCTTACCGCGCATCCGTCGACGGCGGCTCTGATGTACGGGTTGTTATCGTAAGACATCTCCTCATCGTTGGAACCCAAGAAGCGGATGGCTTTATCGTAAGAGTCCAGGTCCTGGTTGTGCCAAGCCACCGACTGGTAACAGTTGTAGGTCAGGTTCTGCCGAGCCGTGGCACTGAGTAAACGCAGGAACGTCATCTGGACCACTCCGATCGGATTGCCCTCCGCATCCACGTATGAGAGCTGCGCAGACAATCAGACAGCGGTGCGGTATAGATAACTGCCGGACAAACGCCCCCTAGAGGTTCTGCTGAAAACTACACATCACACCCCTCCGATTGTTTTAGATTTGGGTTCAAAACTTACAATGGCCAAAAAAAAGTTATTTCTTGTTTGAGGAATATTTCAGGTGAAGTGCTAGAAAATATTAATAATAAAAATGACCAAAGTGTTACGGAAATAAAATACATTACCTGAAAATAAGCCTTAAATTCTTATATTCTTCTTCTTAAGTACATTTATTTTGTTTAAAAAAAATGTTAAATATTTGAATGAAAAACTAAATGTAAAAAATGAAGGCAAATTTTGTATTTGCAGTGAAATTAGTTGTCAATTATTTGTCAGAAACTATTGTCAATCTTTTTGAATAAATACTTCGCTATAACAATTATGTATATACAGTACAATTAAAAAGTTTGCATTTTGCATTTATTTGATAAAAATACAGTAAAATTAGCAATATTGTTAAATATTATTACAATTTCAAATAACTGTTTTCTATTTGATTACATTTTAAAATGCAATTTATTTCTGTGATCAAAGCTGAATTTTTGCATTATTAATCCAGTCTTCAGTGTCACATGATCCTTCAGAAATTATTTTAATGATTCGCTGCTCAAGAAACATAATTTTCAATGTTGAAAACAGTTATGCTGCTTCATATTTAGTGAAAATAAATTTATATTTTTTACAGCTGTCTGTGTGCACTTTTTGTTATTTTTTGCAGTCACTTCTGATCACATAAATGCATCTTTGCTAAAACAAAAAAATAAAATAGAAAGCAAGCAAAATCACCTCATACAAGTTTATGTGTGGTTAAAACATTGATTTGTGTCTATGTATCTAAACACACTAGTTTCATCAGTCAGGCAAGAGCAGGAGACTCTTTTCCCAGTACATTCAAACATGAAAGATAAACTCGTTTTGTTACAGACTCCACTGAAAAATATCACTAATATATTCAAATGAGTTGTACTGGTTTATATGCAAATTCTCTCCTTGTGGTGTGATGCAACATTTGCATTACGGAAATATGCAAATGTTTTGTTTTCATTCTTGAACATACCAACCCATGTTTAGAAGGAAACTCCATCTCCTCTGATCCACAAACACACACATATGTGACTGACTGAGAGCGAGCGCATGCTCCATGCACACACACACACATCATTATATACTTACGATTAGGAGGTCCTCTCACACACTCATATGCGTTGACTTTGCATGCATGCATGCAACCCACCATGAACACCTGCCCATTACCACATTACCTCATGATCACAGCTGAATGTCAAGAGAGACTGAACCCAGTGCGATCTGCCACGGACACAAAGGCTCTGTTCCAAACGCTAGTGAATGTCTACTGTCTATCTTCTAAGGCAGCTTAAATTACATTTATTAAAGTTAACTAAAATTATATGTATTTATGAAAAGTTGTCAACATTTCTCATTTTCATTTAGCTAACTTGATGTACTAAAATAAATCAAACTAAAAAAAAAAAAATTATATATTTTTTTTTTTTTTACGTTTTAGTAATTTTGTTGTGTATTCATAAAATGTTTCGAATATAAAGTGAAAACAGAATATATAAAAATAAAACTATTTCAAAATATAATTAAATGCATAACACTACCTCATAGTGACTGATTTGAAATGATCTTCATTAGCCAGAATTTAAATATAATCAAAATAATCATGAAGCAAGGACTTCTTGTACTGTCTTTTTCCATCATAAATAAGGTTACTCATACTTTTACCTCAGAAAAAAGTAATTGAATAATATTTTATGGTTAAATATTATTGTTAAAAAAACATAGATTTTCACAATATATTGAGTTAATAATTTTCCATTAATGAATTCAGTTCCAAAGTTTTCATGTAAGTTTACCTTAACATTACTTTTACTTTCTTGTATCTTATACATGATTTTTGCTTTATATTGAAACTTAGTCCAATTAAAATGTTAATGTTGACTAAATGTTTTTTTTTACTTACATGTTACTAACTTGACCTATGGTTACAGTTGATTCCAATACAGTTTGATGTTAGCATGTTCTTGATTTGATCATCTACATGCATTGTTAAATAGTGTATTTTCTATTAAACCTTTTCAATACTGCAAAAAAACATCTATACACAGCTTTTCACTAAGCTCATCTCAATCTGATGGTCTTCGATGCAAAGGATGCATGCGATTCTATATCAAGTTATGCTGTAATGGAAGCTGTTTGATGCACCTTTTGCATCTCACTAGTATTTGGAGCAGAGCGACAATCGTGTGTTAGCAGACTCGGTCACTTCAAGGTGATTTCCTCAAGCTTACAGGAACAGAAGACGGGTTGGATTCCATCAGTCACATGAACAAATCTACAAATTCAAGGGTAAGTCAGGTTTCTGTCAATCACTTTCTAGAGTCTTTTTGCTAGGGCAATAGACTGACTGACGTCTCCGCCCACAATCCTCAGATTACCCATAAGTCTGAGCAAACACACTTTGCTGCCGTTCTGATGATGACCATGCTCGGCCACAATAGGATCCGAGAAGCATGCAGAAGCACAGGCCACCAAGAGACCGATGGTCCGGAAACACGGAGGATCCGCAGACCCTCGGTACCGGCCCGTTCTCTCATGCACTTCTACTTACCATGGACCCTCTCTTGTAGCGACTATACCATGTGCCTGGACTGTCTTTGGGCCAGCGAGCCATTTTGCTCTGTAAAATAGGAGACTATTTCAGGAGGACAAGAAAGAGGAGTCACTCTTACCAGTTTACCACGTTTGAATTCACTGAACCACGACCCTGGATTCTCCTTCACCCAAGAGGTGAGTCTGGCCTAAGAGAGAGAGAGTCAGCTAGAGTCAATCCTGATGACAGACAGACAGGAAGTGCAGGTTTTGGAGAGGTGCACGTCAGGTACGGCGTAGGTTTGACGCAGAAGTATAAAATGGGCTTAACAGGTAGCCTGTGGGAATTATTTTGATCTGTTTTGCAGTGTAGTTGTCAATCTGTCCGAGGCAGAGGCTTTCACATAAGACATGTTTCTTGCAGATAGTTTGCACAGTGTTTGAATTGAGCCGTGTACATAGAAATGGACGTCATAAATGAACACATTAAACCTACAGCCCTACAATTAACAAAATACAATACTATGAAAACGAGCTTTACACAGCTATTATCCTAACTAAGTCGCTATATATTCTAAAAAGGTTTACAAAATGTATATAAAATGATTCTTTTTACATAATTAATTGTTTTGTGCGAACTACAACAGTGCCACTTGAAAACCAAAAAAGTAGTTTTAAAAATGCATAATAATGAAATAATAGTAATATAATTAAATATTTCAGTTTTTATGATACAGATTTTGCTTTCATCCTGAATCAACAAAAATCCCTAGAACTCAAATTTGACCAACAAAAAAACATTTTTGAGTTATTTTTCCAGCAGGATGCAAGGGTTGTTTGGATTTAAAGCTTGTGCGAGGTGAGAATAAGCCTGAGGAGGTTTTTTTGGTTTGTTGTTGTCTGCATCTGCTGGTGTGAAGAGCGAACCTGTGGAAGAACTGAAGTTAGTGCTGAGAGTCACCTTCACACCCCACTGAGTGATTCTCCATCAGTGACGCTTCTGAGACTCATTAAGGCAATAACTCGTCAGGATCTAATACACAAATATCATTAAAGACTAGGATGCAAGAACCCTCGTTGTATTCGGTAATGGTGCTTCTGACTCAGTTGAATAGCTGGTATAAACCTTATTCAGGTTGATGTGAAAGAAAGTACAGGTCGTTCAATATGTCATTGTGATGTGCAGGGTATGTCTTCTCATAGATTTTCAGCGGAGAAAACCCTCTAAATCAGATGTGACCTTAAGACAGTGTGACATATTGAACAGACTGTACCTCTATTCCTCTCTGCATGTTAAGCTGAACAATTTCTCTCTGGAGGTTTTTCAGGAATCCGTGGACTACTAACTGTGAGATGAATCTCGTGTGTTGGTCTTAATTTGGATATGATGCTTTTTAAAGTAGTGTTGTGCTTAGAGATTCTGACATCAGAGCTGTTGTACTCTTGATGTGGACTTGTGGGATGCCGTCCCAACGTGTTCTGCTTTGTGGCTGTCAGGAGAACATTTCTTACCCCTTCACTCTTTTTATCAGGGAAGATGCAGCTCTCTCCACCTGCTGTGAAGTTACAGTACACTTTGAAAGTGTCTCTGGAGCAGCCCTGGTTCGGATCAATCCAGTATTCACCTGAAAACAGAGAAACAAGGGCAATCATAAGCTTTATGTATTGCTGATATTTTCAAATGAGACTCATTTAATACAGGGCTGGGGATCAGATTATTTTAATTATGTGATTTGGCACTTAAACATTAATCTTAATTAATTGTGTATGTCACTATGCATTCAATTTAAGCCTCCAAATGAAGATAATTCTTAGACAAATCTTAATTAGGGTTGCAAAGAGGCAGAAAATGTATGGTAAGTTTTCAGAAGCATTACAGAATTTTTGGAAACGTTCCAGGATTTTTTTAAAAAAATTTTGACATTTCACAGAAAATATCTGCTGCTTTGTATCCTTAATTTTAATTAAATGCATTTTTTAAATGTATTACATTTTGTTCTATATTTTATTTATTTGCATTATTAGTTTTGGTGTTGCTTGAACATTTTGGATAGTTGCTAGAGTGTTGCAAAGTGGTTGCTAGCCCATTACTACTGTAAACTGCAAAACTCGCAACCTAAATGTTTGGATGGTTACTAGGGTGTTGTTAGGCAGTTGCTAACTGTTTTGAGCGGCTACAAGAATGTTCTAGATGGTTTAAAGAAGGCTGCTAAGCCACTATTGGAAAACATGAGTAGTGCTTGGCCATGCACGATGCATCACCTTAATGTTTGAGTGGTTGCTAGGATGCGGTTTGGTTACTAAGGTGTTCTAGTTATTTGATAGGCTGTAACTAGGGTGTTGTGGGTGGTTGTTAGGGCTTCACATTTTCTCTTTATGTTATTTTCATTAGCATCATGGGGTACCCATGTCTCTGTCTCTCTTTGTTATTGTTGTTTTTCCTGATGCTTTGTCTTTAACACACATGGGTGTGCGTGCGCATTTTTGGGACATATGAGGACACAAATTTGTATAATGACATGGGTATTACAAGGAGAAGGTGACTTATGAGGACATTACCCCATGTCCCCATATTTCAAAAGGCTTATAAATGCACAAAGTTTCCTGTAAGAGGTAGGTTTAGCTGTAGGGTTGGTGTAAGGCGATAGAAAATATGGTTTGTAAAGTATAAAAACGCCTATGGAATGTCCCAGCAATTCACAAAAACAAACGTGTGTGTGTGTGTGTGTGTGTGTGTGTGTGTGTGTGTGTTACACACCATCTGGGAAATCTGGGTGGCACAGCTGCAGGTCTTTGCAGGTGCGGGCGGGGTTACTCTGTGTGCCCAGCGGGTGTTTCATCTGTTCAATCTCTAGTTTGAGCGAGTTCAGAGAGCCGAATATCTCCTCCATGCCGTCATCATAGTCTTTGTAGTTGGCGTCTGCAGCGTCGTCCATCATCTGGCTGGCGTCAATGCTCCTCTTTGCCCGATTGGGGCTGGAATACATGGGCAGAGGGTGGATGACATCACCAGGTGGACCCTAGATGAGAAAACAACCATTAATATTTACATAACGTGCATTATTTAGAGCACAGGCCAGTGCTGCTCGCTCATGCAAAATACACCATCAAAATAGGTTGCTAGGCTGTTACTAAAAATTGGAAAATGTGAGTGTAGCTTGGCCATGCAACCTTTGTCACAGCATTTGGGTGGTTACTAGGCTGCTGTTAGGCAGTTGCTAAGATGTTCTGAATGGATGGTTGTCTTTTTAGGTGGTTGCTAGTGTGTAAGATGTAAGTGTAGATGCTTTTGGTGTTGTTAGCCAGCTGCTAATGTATTCTAATTGGCTGTTGGGGTATTTAGGTAGATGTTAGGGTGTAGATAGGATATTTTGGGTGATTGTTAGGGTGTTGTTAAGCAGTTGCTAAGGTGATCTTAATGGCTGCTAGGGTTTCCTGGGTGGTTTCTAAGATGTTGCAAACAAGTTCCTAGGCTGTTACTAAATAACTGGACAATGTTTGGGTGGTTACTAGGGTGTTGTTAAGCAGTTGTTACTGTGTTCTGAGTGGCTGTTGTTTTTTTAAGTGGTTGCTAGGGTGTTGATAGGATGTTTTGGGTGGTTGTTAGGGTGTCACTGTATAATTGGAAAATGAGAGTTTAGCCCACTAGGAATAATAGTGTGCTGCTAAGGTGTTCTGAGTGGCTGTTGGAGTTTTTTAGGAGGTTGCTAAGGTGTTGATAGTATGTTCTTGGTGGTTGTTAGCCACTCAAAAGATAACTTGAGTGGCTATTAGGGTTTTTTAAAGTGTTGCCAGGGAATCACAAAATTGTTGGAAATGTTGAGTGTTGGTTGGCCTTACAAAATTCAGACAATTACTATGATTTTTCAAGTGGTTACTAGGGTGTCATGAGTGGTTGTTAGGGCACTACATTCTCAATGCTTTTAATTGTTTCCTGTTCTATGACTCTATAAATAAAAGTGGCATAAAAAAGCTCAGTAATAAAAAAACTGCTGTAATAAACCTGACAAATAACTGTATCTAGGATTATCCATCTAAACAATTAGATCTTTACGCTGACATCAACTAAACACTTGCATTTCTCTCTGTGTCCTAAGGCTGAGTTACTCAGTGTGTGGAAACAGCAAAGTCTGTAGATGTGAAATATCAGGGTTTCTCAAGGAAGCTAAATCCACTGGAGCTCTCAGAGGAACCTCAACAGATTCGCTTTACAACACAATAAAGCTCAATTACACTTACGTAACATCTACTGCAGAATCATCTGTTTAAATATGCGCTTATCTCACAGAGGAATAACCCGTTTGTGTGTTGAGTTTTATAGTTGGGTTTAGTGTAGTTACGTACTGGAGGTCCAGGAGGTCCTGACACTCCAGATTCTCCCTTCGGTCCAGTCTGACCCTATAAAGACAGAACCAGAAGAAGGTTTAGGCAAATCAGAGCTAATTAAAGGTGATAACTAAATCTGCTAATTCAATTAACAAGAATAATTAAATAAGAACATGAACTTACAGATGATCCTTTAGCACCTTTAGGACCAGGAGGACCCTGAACAGAAGTGAAACATACATATAAATCACAATTATGAATTACATTTATATATATAATATCCTATAAAAATAAAGGTTATAATTAGAACCTCTCTCTCTCTCTCTATATATTTTTTTTTTGGGAAAATCATGTAGAACACAAAATACTGATTCAAAGAACCATTGCAACTGAAGTACCTTATACAGGCAATAAATGGTTGTTGATAAGAAAAAAGTTATTTGCAGCACCACTGAAGAACATATTTATCAAAGTATACATAATAAAGGATTTCAAAAAACTTCAGAAATGGTACCGGGAGACCAGGAGGTCCAATGGGTCCAAGAGGTCCAGAAGGTCCTGAAATACCCTGCAGAAAAACACACCGATATTGAAGACTGCTTTATGAAATACAAAAGATTTAGAAAGTGTATACTAGGTTTTATTGCTGTATGTGTGTGAACATGTTTCCATACATTGTCTCCTTTAAGTCCTCCAGTTCCCTGTGGACCTGGCAGCCCTCTGTCTCCCTTCTCTCCCTGTTCTCCTGGAGGTCCGATGAGTCCAATGAGACCAGGATGACCCTGAAACGAGCCGCTTGTTTACCAAACACATCAGTAATGAACACTCCTTCATAATCAGCTACGCCAGCCAGAGTTCAATGAATGTACTGGACATGTAAAGTCATACTACAGCTAGAGAGTCACCTACCTAGCCTGAGTCATAGTGCAGTTAATTAAGAGTATCAAAGATGGACTTGCTTCTCTCACCTTTTCACCTTTAATACCAGAATCTCCCTTCAGTCCAGGCAGTCCAGGAGGACCCTGAGAGAGAAACATAAGAAGAGTGAGGACTGTAGATTGTCGTTTAAGACTGTAATGAACTCATTCTCAGAGGAATCTCATGTCGGTACCATCGGTCCAGGAGGTCCATTGGGTCCGGGAGCACCGGGCAGTCCTTGTTCTCCCTACATCAGGATCAAACAGATCCATTTATTAACACAAAATTGCTGCCTTAGGACAGAACTGTATATGAGGTCTGGTGTTATATTATGGTTGTTGAAAGGGTGATTTTTACTATAATTCTTATTTCAACCAAAAGAAAATGTAATTGTATTATAGTATTATGTCTATTTTCATAATAGTAATATGTTTTATTATAATATTCTATTATATATTATGAATGAAGGTACCAGAAGATAATATATAAATATATTATACATATATATATTTTTTTATTCTGTAGTGAAATGTAACCCGGGTAGGTTATATTCAGGCTTTGTGAGATTGACTAAATATATTTGGCATATAATGTGACATTAGGACATAATGAGCTGAGCTCCATTAGCACTCACCACTGGTCCAGGCATGCCTCTCAGACCCTCCGAACCGGGCTTTCCAGGGCTTCCCTGAGGACCAACTGGACCTGTCTTACCCGGTGGACCCAGGAGACCAGTTTCACCCTGATTCAGAGACACAACACCATTGAAACCATGCATTTGTAGCTGTACTGTAATAGCACTTAAGTTAATGAAAGTGTGTACGACTGTGTGAACGTTACCTTGGCACCCTTCTCTCCCTGTCTTCCTTCAGGTCCAGCAGGTCCATGAGGTCCCTGAAGAGAAAGAATGAAAATTGAGAGCCATATACGGGTACATTTACTTTAATATTATTAATATTAATGGATAGTCAGATAAAGATTTTAATCAAAATGATGTTTATAAGCATTACTCACTCTCTTTCCTGGAGGTCCAGTGGGGCCAGTTTCACCAGTAGGTCCAGGGGATCCCTGAAAGAAACAACTTTATAAAAGCAGCAAACATTATAAAACATGCATGCAGCCGACACCAGAGATCATACTCACCGGCTGACCAGGCTCTCCATCATCACCCTTATCTCCAGAAGCACCATCCAAACCCTGTAGAGCAAGAAAAAGAGTGACTTCACTTCCTGAAACAACCTGAAAATGGCTACATTTGACATGAATAGTACTTACAGATGGACCAGGCTCTCCAGGAGGACCAGGATCACCAGGGAAACCACTTGGACCCTGAAAATCAAACCAAAGCATTTGAACATTTCTATATTTGATCAGAAACATGGGAACTGCAAGGTCTCATAAGCATAAAGAGTCAGGTACGACAAGCTATGCTTATTGACCAATTAGCATGCAGAACTTCCTTTTGGAAGTTGAATTTTTAAGAGTGTCTTTTTCAGACACTAAATAAATGATTACTGGTAAGAACATACAGGGCTTCCTTTAGGACCGTCATCTCCTGGAGGTCCTTTTGGTCCGGGGGGCCCAGAAGAACCAGCGGGTCCAGATTCTCCCTTTTCTCCTCGCTCTCCTCTTGGACCCTAAAATACACACACGAGAGATGAGATATGAGTGTGTTATTCTGAGACTTTCAGCTTTCTTTTTGATGTTTTGGAGTTTTGCATGTGTTTGTTTTTTGCCGTACTGGAGGGCCGACGTCTCCATGTGGGCCTGGTTCTCCTGCTTCACCGGAGTCTCCCTACAGAAAAACAGAGAGATGTAAGTAAAGCACGGCAGGGCTCTTTTTTCTCCTCAACACTGCAGAGATTTTGTCCACCGGACAGAAGAGCACGTCAGCATCATTATTCACTGTCTCGTCAGCAAATCTGCTTTCCTCTGCAGAACGCCACATTCTAGCATCAAAATCTGCACCATCGATATTCAGACACACGACCTTGACGATGACCAGCTCCATCAGACATCAGTCGAGAATGAAATCATTATATGCATCCAGACACTGCTGAACTGGAGCGATCTGACATTTTCTGAGGAAGTGAGGGATGCTGCTGCAAAACTATCATTATGCTCGAGATTGTTGGTGTTTGTTTAGCATTATTGGCCCAAATCAATAGAGCCCATCTAGAAGATTCTATACAATTCTGGTCTCTATATGACTCGGGTCCCTCCTGCAATGTACATCAATGAGATTTTTTATGCAAATTATGACTGATACGCAATAATTGGCTGAAATTAAAATTCTATACCATTTATTGTACATTTAAAAAAAAATAAATATAAATTTAAATTAATACATTATTAAATGGCCAAAATTAAACATACTCTAAAAAAACTTTACAAAAAAACTAATAAAATAAAATTATTATAATATTTATTATTGATTAATTATTTATTAATTCATATTCTATACTATTTTGTCTTAATATAAAAATTATTAATACAAATAAAGGACTAAGTAAATAAATGGCTAAAATTAAAAGTCTAAAAAATATATATAAACCATTTTATTTCATTGCTCTATTTTGCTTGATATCAATAATTATTTTCATGTAATGAAAATAATAAATGCCAATAAATGGATTAAATAATTTTTATATACTTTAAAAAATAAAGTTTAAATGTTTATAAGTTATTCTCATGAACATGTTAATAAGTTATTCTCTGTGCTCTTAGAGACTGTTTAAGTGTGTGTGTGGATACTTCTGCACGTCTGCCATATTGAGGGATTAAGAGTCTCTCAGCCGCTCTGAACTGCATCATTCGTGTGTGTGTGTGTGTGTGTGTGTGTGTGTGTGCGTGTGTGTGTGCGTGTGTGTGTGTGTGTGTGTCAGACTGAGGTATCTCTGTCTCTCTGTAGTGGGATAAGAGGTCTGTCAGAGTGAAGCTGAGGTAAATCTTCCAGACTAACAGCAAACAGCCTTGTCTCAGGTCTTATTCTATCATCTTTATCTGTTTTCTTTAAGTCCTCCCCTCGTCTGTGTTTTTCTGGGTGAAACTCCTCTCTAAGCACAACTGAAACGGGTCTTTGGTTCCGAGGCAGAACAATAGTGCTGAAGTGCCGTATTAAATAATATTGACAGTGGCCGGTGCTGAGGTGATGGAGCGCAGTCATGCGAACACACGCTCTGCTGAGACATACACAAAGATACAGACACTCACAGCTCACTGTCTCGCACGCACGCACACACACACACGCGCACAAACCAAGCATCAGAGACACCGTGTTACACTTTTTGAGGATAAAAAATAATCAATGCTAAAGGTGAATAAACTGAGAAACTGCATTAACATTTTGAATTATGCTGCATTATTTTGTTAAAAATATCTTTTTATGACAACTTATCTGTTGTCAGAAAAACACCATATTTTATTTTCAGCTATATTATTATTAAATCATTCAGATAATAATTAACAACGATCAGTATTATAAAAAATTACTTAATTCTTATTATTGAAATTATTATTATGATTAATAAATCAACACTCAAAATTACAGACACACAAGCAAACACATACAGAGCTTTAACTCTAGAGAGAAGCTACAGGAAACCTCAGTCATGAGATTATTAATATTATCAGACACGCAGATCAAAGCTGAACTGACTGATTGCGCGCGCACACACACACACACACACACACAAATGGTGTATAGTCATTGCTCACTCATTAAATGAAATTAAATCATTTTGATTAGAATGAACACATTGCACAGAGCTTTAACTCTAGAGAGAAGCTACAGGAAACCTCAGTCATGAGAGACACGCAGATCCTGAACTGACTGAGCGCGCGCACACACGCACGCGCACACACACACACACACACAGCAAACACATACAGAGCTTTAACTCTAGAGAGAAGCTACAGGAAACACACACACGCATGCACGCACACGCACACACACGCACACACACAGCACACACACAGGGATCATTACTGGCACATTCTCCCTCGGATCATTAAGGACGTCGGTTTCTAATTAAAATGAAATGATAGTGTTTTGTTTGTGGCGCTGATGCGGATCACCTTTTCTCCCACGGCTCCTGGGTTGCCGATTCCTCCCGGAGGTCCTTGTGATCCATCGGCTCCTGGGGGTCCGGAGGGGCCTCTGGGGCCAGGAGGACCAGGTGGACCCTGAGAGAAAAGTCAAGAAAATGCAGAAAGAAAGCTCAGTTTCTATTAAAACACAATTACATTGAATCAAAATGACTGTATGGATGTGGATGTGTACCATCTGACCGACGTCACCAGTCTCTCCCTTCTCACCCGTGGGTCCGGGCAAACCCTGCAGACAAACACAACCAGTTAAACTCATACTAACCAGTTCAATCCTGTCCGAACTACATAAACAACATTTACAGTCCATTTCACTTCCACAATCTGACATATTTCCAAGGTGAGGCTTTTATCCATCTGGAATAAATTTGCTGATGAATTAAAACATATATTATAATAAGGACTATGGTGCAATAACGGTTTAAGATGGTGATATCGTGGTATTTAACGATTATCATTAATTCCATGCACAAGTTTAGAGTCAGTAAGAGTTTTTAATGGTTTTTGGAAAAAGTCTCTTATGCTGACCATGGCTGCATTTATTTGATCAAAAATACAGTAAAAACAGTAAAATTGTGAAATATGATTCAATTTTAAAATAACGATTTGCTGTTTGAATATATTTCCAAATAGTAATTTATTCCTCTGATGCAAAGTTGAATTTTCAGCATCATTACTCCAGTCTCTAAAATTATTTCTGTATACTTGGAGTAAAAGTATAATGTTAACTGAAATAAAATAAAATATAAAAAAGCCTTAATCTTATTTTATTTGAACTAGTTGCAATATTTCTATATTTCGCTAGTTTAAATTAAAGTACTAAAATAACTCAAATTTAATTAAATTTACAAAAACTCTCATCACATAAAAAAACTATTTAAAAATGTTAACAGAAAAACAAAATATAAAAAGGTCTTAATATAAAAAAGCCTTAAACGTATTTTTTTCAGCTAGTTGCCAAGGCAACAGTAGTTTAACTTAAGTACTAAAATAGAAATTAAAACTGAAATAGAAATGTATAAAAACTATATAGACCTATTAAAAAATAAATACAAATGACAAAAACAATAAAATGACTAAATTAATTTTTAAAATAATTTAGTTATTTAAAAATAATTTAAATAACTAAAATAATAAAAGAGGTAAAAAGTAAAATAAAATCTAAATGAAATAAAAATTTCATATTTAATTAAAATTTACGAATAGTACAAATAGTACACTAATAGTTTAATTTTTGTTAAGTGTAAATTGACGTACTAAAATAACAAACAAAAACTGAAATAAAAATGAATAAAAACTATATAGACATTAAAAAAATCTAATAAAAAAATATATAAACAGCTGAATTATTAAAATATTATTCAAATTAATATTAGTCAAAATATGAGTGGTAAAAATTTAAATAAAATGTAAACATGAGTTGTAACTAAATTAATAACATCTAAATCTATTTAATCAATTAATAAATAAAAATTAATAAATGAATAAAAACTATGAGAGTCCGTCAAATATACTAAAAGTACAGTGTTTTAAAGAAGCAGAAACCAAAGTTTGAAGTTCTCACCTGAAGGCCGACGGGTCCGGGTGGTCCTGGGAAGCCTCGTGAACCCTCATCTCCCTTCTGCCCAAACAGACCCTGCTGACCTCTGGGACCTGGCTCTCCATCAGCACCCTGCAGGAGGAAGTGACATCACTAACACCGCTTACACCACAGCCATGTGAGAAATGGCTGATTTCATGATACTCACATGTGGACCCGGCTGACCCGGAGGACCTTGGCTCCCGACGGGCCCTGGAGGACCCTGAAGAAAGGCAGAAACAAGGAGGAAAAAAATAAATGAGAAGAAAGAAAAAGCAAGCAAGCAAGTACAACTCATTGATTTTCATAACAAAGAGAGCCTCTATATTCATAACGGCGCAGTGGTAATAACAGACACAAACAAACAGACGAATCCAAACAGGACTCATTGAATAAATGATGTTTTCAGACTCAAGTGAAGTGTAAAGAGTAAATTCACTCACATGCTCGCCCTTGTCACCTTTGCTTCCCTTCTGTCCCGGCTCTCCAAACTCACCCTGTCACAATAACACAGCATTTATGAAAATATCTGATATCGAAAATAATATCGAGCAAATATATCAAAATGTCACATGAAACAATAATACAAATTACACAAATCCAGTATCTGTTTCTCAAGAACAGTCTTTTCAGTAAAATTATGGAATATTATTGCAATTTGAAATAACTGTTTTCTGTTTGAATATATTGTAAAATGTCATTTATTCATGTGATGTAGCGCTGATTTTTCAGCATCATTACTCCAGTCTTCAGTGTCACATGATCTTCAGAAATCATAATAATATGCTGATTTGCTGCTCAAGAAACATTTCTACTATTTTCAATGTTAAAAATAGCTGTGCTACTTCATTTTTATGAATATCATGATTTATTTAGGATTTTTTGAGTAACATAAAATAAAAAAAACAATTGATTTGAAACTATTTTTTTGTCTTCACTGTCATTTCTGATTAACTTAATACAACCTTTAAGAATAAAAGTATTCATTTTTTTAACTTTTGAACAGTAATGCATTCATATTCATATGGTATTTATATGAAACTCCAAGTGAAATTATATATCACAATGATATTACAATTGTATAAGTAAAAAAATGGCACATGCCTAAAAAACATGGTTTTGTAGGAAACTAACACTGTTATTTATTCCTCTGACTATATTTCCCAGAAGGCTTTGCACCTGTCACACATGGCAGAGCCGACACACACATCTTCAAATATCGCTCACACCTTAAAACTGCCAATGCTAACACATGTTGGTGTCACACACACCCTAAATCTGTGTGTAGGTGTGTGTGAGTGTGTCACGGTGATGTCATTTCCCTGACACGTTCTCTTAAGTGTTGAATGAGATCATTTCCAATAAGACTAACTGCATATTTGCAATATCACGCATATTTTGGTGTCACATATATTTCTTATTTGAATGTGACATTGCTATATTGCTAATCTAACAGTTTGATACTCTAATAAACACAAACCATACAGAAAACACCTGGTATTTAATGAAATCAAATGTAATACATGCTAACTTATGAGTTTAATCGAGATTAAACATTAAAATATATTTTTTCAAAGCTTCTTTTGATTCTCAAATAATTGGCCATGCACAGAGCAAATATTGAACCATCCATCCATTCCTCTAAAGAAACTATTGATCAGACGATGGAGTCATATAATCTGTGTGTGTGTGTGTGTGTGTGTGTGTGTGTGTGTGTGTGTGTGTGTGTGTGTGTGTGTGTGTGTGTGTGTGTGTGTGTGTGTGTGTGTGTGTGTGTGTGTGTGTGTGTGTGTGTGTGTGTGTGTGTGTGTGACCTTCACTTAACCATCTAGCAAACTCATCAGAGTCATCTATGATCATCAATTTCATGCCCACGTCTGTCTTTAATCATTAATTTCTCTTCTCAAACCTTCTTCTGTCATTCTTTATCTTCTGTACCTTATCACCGTCCTCTCCCGGGGGTCCGATGGGTCCGGCCGGGCCTGGAAGTCCCACGGGTCCCTGAATCCCGTCTCTACCAGCTGGGCCTTGAGGTCCTTTCTCGCCCTAATAGAAGAGGATACACTCAGTTATTTAATCACAGGACAGTGAAATGAAGCTCAGAAATGAAGACGGAGGAAGTACTCACAGGTCCACCTTTCTCCCCAGTGGGGCCCGGGGGTCCTTGAGGTCCGGGTCGGCCCGGGAGGCCAGTAGGTCCAGCTGAGCCAGAAGGACCACGTTCACCAGGAGAACCCTATGAATATGTGAAAATTACATTTCATAACTCATATACTTGCAACGACTCCCATTTACTAATGAAAGCTTGATGATCTGTATGATTAATTATGCATTTGTTCTTGAAAAAACTTCATACGGAGGCGTTGACAGCCGGCATGCATATATGATTTTTAATGCAGAAATATACAGTATGTTGTGTTTGCAAGTTACTGATTATATAATTACGCATATTGCAACGTTATACAATATATCAGTAAATCTGAATATTCATGAAAATAGAGAGAAAAGATGAACAGATAAACCTTTTTATCTTTTTTTAATCATTTATAAATATGCACTAGTCTGACTTAGACTTTTAATAGTATAATATTTTAATAGTAAATAATGACATTAAATATATTTAAGCATAAAATATAATGATATAAAAATGCATTCATTACTATATATTAAAATATATCATATACTATATATATATTACAATTGTAATATATTATTTAATTTAGTATTTAATATTTAAATACAATATTTAATATAAATATTCATATTTGAGCATCTTCTTTCACTCATTAATAACACTGTTTAAGAGGTTAGTAAGATTCTGTAATGTTTTGAAAGAAGACATTGCTTTATTTACAAGGCATTATTTCTTTGATCACAATAAAACAGTAATATTATGAAATGAAATAAGTGCTTTACAATTCTTAGACGAACAGAAAGTAAAAAAGAAAAGCAGTGTTTAATTGAAATAGTAATATTTTGTAACACTATACATGTCTATGCTGTCACTTCTGATGTATTTAATGCATCCTTGCTTTAACTCAAACTTTTGAATGGTAGTGTATGTTGAACACTTGATGCTTTTTCTGCACCAGTACTCACTCTAAAACATGAATTAAATAGTATACAAATCTAATTTCCAGAACGTACATTACAAAAAAAAAAAAAAAAAATTCAAGGTAAGTTCTAATGTTTGCCTGGTACTGAAGATATACCGTAAATCATTCATATCATACAAACTCAACACTGTACTCACTGTAAACCCAGTGTGTGGAGCAAAAGGATCAAGGAGAAAGAGAAAACAAGGTAAACAAGAGAATAACAAAGCAGTTGGAGAAGAGATGGACAAAACGAGAGAGCATGTCTACTTACAGCGGGTCCAGGCGGCCCTGGAGGTCCTTCAGTCCCTTTCAAACCTGCTGACCCCTGCAGACACACACAAACACATCCATGTGCTGCTGCACGACACGTTTGATGGGTAGAGGTGACACGGGGATGCACTATTTATACTGAACAGCACACTAAGAAGCTCAAAACATGAAGAGAGAGATGCTCACCTGTGCAGAATTGAAGGGCGAGTTACACTGAGTTTAATATTTGGGGTTAGGGGTTTGTTTCATTCGTGATACTCACCACAGGGCCTGGTAAACCTCTCTCGCCTGGGAACCCTCGGAGTCCTGGAGGTCCGTCTTTACCCGTGGGTCCTGCAGGACCTGGATCTCCCTATAAACACCAGATATGAATGGATGAACAGATACATGTATTTTGATCTGTGTATGTGTAACTTTATTGTGTGTAACTGTTGACATGAATTTGTTCGCACCTTTGCTCCCTCTTTTCCCGCAGATCCAGGTAGACCCTGTTCACCGGGTGGTCCTGGGGGTCCAGGGTGGCCTCGCTCTCCCATTGGTCCTGTCTCACCTGTTGGTCCCTGAACAGAAAGACAGATGGATTATGGGTAAGGTAGTGGGGCAGATGAATCTTTAGGATGACAATGAATCATTTCAATTGATGATTCCTAGCGAATCAATTCATAACTGATTTGAAATTTCAGAACCGTTTGTTTATGCATATTGATATTTTAACAAAACATTTTAACATTTTAAATCTAAATGAAAAATGAGCTATGATTTTTCATGCATAAATAAACATGAATATAAATTATATATCTTTAAAATCTCTAAACTGAAAAACGAAAATATGAAATAAACCTTTAAAGATAAATCTATAAGCATTTATCATTGACAATTATACACTAGTTAAACATTTCAACACAACTACTTATTTGACTTTATTTATCACACATTTTCCACAATGTTATTTTAATAGTAAATAAATAATACATTTATAAAACTAATACAAATTATTTTATTCACCTCAGCAAAGCAATTTGCAGAGTTTGCACATGATTAAATTATGTATATTGCTGCTTTAACAAAATAAGATTAATTAAAATGCTAACATTTTAAATCTACAGCAAAATAATTCATTATTACGAAGTCATATTTAAAGGTCAATTTTTAATCGACGCACCTGGAACACAATGAACGGTTGTACTCCTAAAGTGTGTTTTTACAGTATAATCAAGGAGAGCAATCAAAGTGTGGAAAACATACATTAATAAAGATGCTACAGGTGTCTGAAGAACATCAGTGGATATGCAAATGATGCGACATGAAGAACGAAAGAAAGAAAATCAGATTATATGCATCCATTTACATGGCAGAGCATGTGTACTTCAACATCCATATATGTGTGTGGCACTGTTGAAACCTGTGCCCACCTCAACATTTGCATAAAAAGCAGAATATCATGATTGCTTATGAATAATTCATTACGCCAACATCTAACCGCATAAACAAAAGCGTGTCAGGAGACAAAGCGCAGACAGGCCAACAAACAGCCCATATGTAACCTAATGGAGCCATTATGATTCCCCGTGACAACCTTAGGACACCTTTAAGATAATCTAATGAGCGAGTGATGGCTCATGAATATGTAGCACGTGTCTCTGGCCTCTGCCTGTGGTAGCACGCTGGAAAAACAGATGGGGCGAGATGCTTTATAATGTTTTATTCTTCTGCGGATGGTAGATGCGGCCTAGAGTAGAGCGCGTCTAATGCCTCCAGAGCATTAAAGATACAACAGAGTGCAGAAGCAGCTTAAAATGCTTGAAAACACCCCCCATTAGCATGGCACTGGAAAGCAGATTTTACATTTCCTGAGGGGCTCTTGCTCGTTCAAAACTCTCTGTCACTGCGCTCGGTTGTTGTGAGCGGTTCCCAGAGTGTTGCTATGCGGTTGCTAGGGAGCTCTTGGCGGTTGCTGGGTGGTTTCTTGCTGGTCCAGGTTAAAAGGTCACAGGTCTTTGAAATATTTTGATCCTGGAATTAATGAAATGTCTGGACAATGTTGTTTTAGTATTATTTATATACTACTGTATTCATGCTTTGAATTTGCTTTTATTTTATTATTTTCAGATGTCAAGTTTTTTTTTTTTTTTAAGTTTTAGTATTTAGCTTTTGTTATGTCATTTGTATTTGTCTTTTTAGCCATAAGTCATTTTTATTTCAATAAAAGTCAATTTTAGTAATTTTAATAATACAGCTTAAATATTTATTTAAAAAAAAAATCAGTTATTTCATTTCAAGGCAACATTTCTAATTGTATTTAATTTTTTCATCTAATATTTATATTTCATTTTATTTCAACTTTATTTTTATTCCAGAATTGTTTTTATAGTTTTAGTTAACAATAACAACACCGTTGTGTTGGTTTAGCAATTTTAGTAATTCAGCGTAGTATATTTATTTCACTTCATTTACATTTTTTATCTAATATTTATATTTTATTTTATTTCAACTTCATTTTAACTCCAGAAAATATTTTTTTTAAATATTTTTAGTTAACAATAACAACACTGTCAGCGTCATATTTCATCCCAAAATCAAATAAAAAAATATTATTTTACATAAATAAAATTAGATTTTTGAAGACTTACTGTGCATTGCTTTATTATTTTGATGACCGTTATGTTTTCTGCCATTCCTTTGTCATTATTCCTAAAAAATCTATTTACAAAATACTAACACAGTAATTAAAATTTCAATTTCAGTTTTTTCAATTTTAATACTAAATACTAATTTAATTTAAAAATGAAAAATGGAAATTCAAATTAGAAAAAAAAATCCTTAATTTTTCCCAAATAGATTTTTCTTAATATATATATATATAATTATTATTATTATGTATTTTTTATATTAAAAATTTTTCATGGGCCAAACATTTTTATGACAGTATTAATGAGTCTCAGGTTTTTTGTTCATTTTGCTAACCCAGTTTATTGGAATCTTACTAGAGGCACTATATTCTAGAATCGTGAACATTTGAACTTCAGCATCCTGTGTTCCATTTACCTGAGGTCCGACTACACCTGGGGGTCCGGGAGGTCCAGTTTTACCTTGGAAACCCTGCCAGAAGAAAATACAAGTGAGTTTTTAAGCACAAGCGTGTGAATAAAAGTGTGTGTGTTCATATCAGACTCCACTCACAGTCTCTCCTCTCTGGCCAGGGTGTCCGGGCAGCCCGTCCTTTCCAGAAGGACCCTAAAACAAGAGCAGAGAGAGAGAGAGAGGAAATCAGGACAGATGCTTGGATGAAAGAAGGATTTCTTGAGTTATTTCTAGTGTTAACATCACTTACCGGTGGACCCTTAGGGCCGGGGAATCCAGTAGGTCCCGCTGATCCTAACGGACCCTATAAGACAGGAAAAAACAAGTGTTAAATCTCTCTCTGAAGCAATAATCGATACTTTGGAAGGATCCGATTATTATTTATACCGTACCCGTTCACCGGGTGGTCCTGGGGGGCCGTCGCTTCCTGAGTTGCCCTGTGAAGGAGGGGAGGAGAAGCATACGAGAAAAGGGAAATTAAACAGTTTTAATAATTCAGAATATTTGTATAACTGTCCATGCAAATGCGATTCATTATTAATATCGTAACACTTCTGAGGTAATGAGTGCCATTAAAGATTTGTTTGACTGATAGAGGATATGCAGATCGGTAAAATCCCTGTTGCGTTTGGATTCGCTCCAGCTGAGCCGTGGAGACAATCCTTGTGTTTTTTAAAGTAATAGGAGCACGTCAACACGTTTAGCGTCCACAGCACAACAAATGATGAAAGAGGTTTCAAATATCCTGAAGCCCGAGATGTTTTCTTTCAGTCAGTCAGAGTGTGGTGTGCTTTTCCTAATTGAATTTTTATGTGCCAAACACTTGTTTTATGTACGCTTGAATGCATGCATGATATGATTTTCTTTGTGTTTTTATTTATAAGACCCTGAAAAGGGGCTTTGCCTCAATATGTCATCATCTCATTTCAATATATAATCTTACAAATGGAGAATATTTATGAAAAATGACGGTCTCACCTTTGGTCCTGCTTTACCAGTTGGTCCCCTCGGCCCTCTTTCACCACGGGGTCCCTACCGAAACGTTCACAAGAAGCATGAGACAGCAGTGTGTGAAATCAGTCCTAAGCTGATCCGCAAAAGGGCACGTATTGTTTGTTTCTGTCCTTCATTTGTTGCCTTACCGTGGGTCCTCTCTGTCCTCGGGGGCCCGACTTTCCTGCTGTCCCCTGTTTGTGAGAGAATAATGTGAATTCATGGAAAAATTACAAAATAATATATGTCAGTTCCCTATTATTATTTGTATTGTATCATTTTATTTTTAAAAGATATTATGTTATAAGGAATACATTCTAATAAAATAAGAAGCATAAGCATTTATTTATGAACCTATTTAATAAATTCTAATAAAATGTATATTTAAATATTTTTAATAAACAATCATATTTAAATTGTGCATTGCGTGAATAATTACCAATATAATATTGTTTATTCCTAAATGATATCTATGTTATATTTAATAAATTCTAGTAAATTAACAATAATATATAATAATTAAACTATTCATCGAGTTAATTATTATTAATTTAATATTATTCATTTTTAAACTGTATTTTTTGTTTAAAATATTAACATTTTATAAATACAATAATAACATATAACAATTAAACTACACTGTATACACAATTATTAATTTAATACTATTTTTGTTTTAATAAAAACATTTAGTACAATTTTGGAGATTAGAGATAACTAAATAAACGAGTGCTTTTAAATTCTTATGCTTCATTTTCTGTTCAAATGCTCTTTTCAGTGAATTCAGCCATTAAAAATGATGGTCATTATTTGTGTAATTTCAAAACCATAAGCAATATTTCTTTCAGCCTAGTAGAACATTGTGATTAATTTGATTATCTGTAGATTATGTTAGCATCTCTCCATCTCATGAATACTTCATGCAGATAGTTATGGTGGAACAAAGAAAGTTTTGCATCAACAAATTAATGCAGTCTGAGATTGTGTGTGTGTGTGTGTGTGTGTGTGTGTGTGTGTGTGTGTGTGTGTGTGTGTGTGTGTGTGTGTGTGTGTGTGTGTGTGTGTGTGTGTGTGTGTGTGTGTGTGTGTGTGTGTGTGTGTGTGTGTGGTGTGTGTGTGTGTGTGTGTGTGTGTGTGTGTGTGTGTGTGTGTGTGTGGTGTGTGTGTGTGTGTGTGTGTGTGTGTGTGTGTGTGTGTGTGTGTGTGTGCGTGTGTGTGTGTGTGTGTGTGTGTGTGTGTGTGTGTGTGTGTGTGTGTGTGTGTGTGTGTGTGTGTGTGTGTGTGTGTGTGTGTGTGTGTGTGTGTGTGTGTGTGTGTGTGTGTGTGTGTGTGTGTGTGTGTGTGTGTGTAATGGCTTGAGAGAATAAGAGGTTTTTGGATCATAATGTGTTTATGGGAGACTGCATTGTCTTCCTAATGGCAGCCGGCTGCTGCTCTCAGCTTAAATGTGATGATATACAGCCAATAAAGCATCGGTGCGGAGAGCTGGGGGTTTACTCGGGGCCTTTCACAGCTTGTCTTGGCCAGAGGGGCTCTGATAACACACACACTACAGCTCAGAGACTGTTAGCTTCCATACACTGAGACAAAACCCTATCGTGTGCACAACTTGAAATTATTACTTTTATTTGTCATTTTTTATTTATTCTGCCTATGGTATTACATTATGGTGAGTAAATTATGACAATTTTCATTTTTAGACAGTGTTATTTTAGTATTATTTATATACTTTTTAGTATTATTTATATTTTCAGTTTTAGTTGTAATTTTAATTGTTGGTTTAATGTTTCGTTTGTGGTTTAATTTTTAATTTAAATATTACTATTTAGGTACTTATTTTTTCAGTTTTAGTTTCTTTTTATATTTTCAATCTTCATTTTAATGTTAAGTAATTTTATATGCTTTTGTAATTATTAGTTTTTTATATTACATTTAGGCTAAATTTATTTAAGTATATTTAAGTTTTTATTTATTTTATATTTTCAGTTTTCATTTTAGTTTTACTTTAACATTTAGTAATTTCATGTTCTTTTGTCATTTATTATTATTATTATTATAATATATTACTATTTGGGCTATTTTTTATTTCCTATTTATTTGAATAATTTTTGAACTTTTCGATTAATTTATAGTTTTTCCATCTAATAATATAATTTATATTACTTCAGATATTTTTCAATTAAAATATTTTTAACAGTTAAGTTAAATATTCCCCTAACGGTGCTTCTGAATTTCTTTATTTTTAATATCTTAAAATAACATGACAGAGATCACAAATCTAACTGGAATAGAGCTAAAGTTAATTTTCTTTCTCACTTCATAAGATAAATCAAATTTCATTTATTGAAATGGTTTATATTAAATCAGTCCTATTCTACATGTTATATGATATTTTTGCATTATGTTAGCCTACCCTGCATTTCTTTCTCAAAAGCCACAAACTTGAAAGAAAACCAGTGAGAGTATTTCTTTTCGCTACTCAAAATACATAAATAAAATAAAGGGTGCGTGAGAGAAATAAAATGACTCAAATCCATACGGATCTGTTTTTTACACACCCTCGTGCCTTTCTCTCCGCTGGTTCCTTGGAATCCCTGGAATCCTTGAGAACCCTGAAGAGGAAAAGAGATTCACAGGTCCATCAAAACAAGGAGGGAGAGAGGGACAAAAGGAGGAGAAGAGAAGAAAAGTGCTGTTGCAGCAGTGCATGCTGGGTCACGGTCAAACGGAAAGCTGACACCAGACGGCATTATGGGTAAACCCACTTAGCTTTGATCAAGAAGTTCAAACATGTCTGGCTTCCAATCCCGCTCTAATGCATGCACGCACACACACAACCGTGTCCTTCCATCAATACATGCACACACACACTCGAACACGGCCGCTGTGGATTCTGGGTAATCGAAGGCAGATCGGGTTTATTTACCTTGGGGCCTTGTCTTCCTGGATAACCTGGCAACCCGGGCACACCGAGCTTACCCTAAAACCAAAGTACACCGAAGAAACATAACTAATCAGTCGTGACAAAACACTGACAAACTTCACGATGCATTTATAGAGAGACACTCACCTTCTCTCCGGTCGTCCCGAGTGGTCCAGAGTCTCCAGGTAAACCGGACCTTCCTTTGGGTCCCTCAGGCCCGTCTTCACCTCTGGGTCCAGCAGCACCGAGTTCTCCCTGAACACATTAGGATTTATACAAGACATTTCCCTCAGAAACGAGAGATTTGCTTATTTTTAGAGCCCTGTTCCGATGAATGATACATACAATGATAGGATAAATTACAGCTGAATGCCAGCCAATCACATCAGAGAATACTTCAATTACATTTACATTAACTGATGTAATATTTGAATGTATAAATAATAAAAGTTGCTTTCAGGGTCCCTTTAAATTCCTCAGCAATCTTCCAAGTGGGCCTCAAAATAAAACAACTAAAATACAATATTTTTTACATTTAATTCACCCCCAATATTTCTAGAATGTACAAATGTAATTATTTAAAATAATTCAATTATTTAAAGCAAACTTACAAGAGGGCTTCAATATGTTTTAATAAAAGTAAAATAAAACTTTAAAATGATTAAAACCAAAAAAAATAACATATTTATTAAAATAATTCATCCAAAATTAAACTTCCAAGATGGTGCAAGAGCACTTTCAAAAAAGTTAAAACCATCCAAAATTAAGATATTTCTTGCTTAAATTCACCCCATATTTAAGGAATTTTACAATTAATTATTTAAAATAATTGAAATATTTAAAGCAAACTTCCAAGGGCACCAAGATTACTTAAAACATTTTAAAATAAGACAAAACAAGCTTTAAAATAAGCTAAAATAACACAAAATAATATTAATACATATGATATTTACTCATTTAATTCACCCCAAAAAATAAAAAACTAAAAACTCTTTTTTAATCCACCTCCTATAATTTTACAACTTGTCAAACTGTCAATCGCGATTAATCGCATCCAAAATAATAGTTCACATAATATACGTATACTGTGTATATTTATTATGTATATATATAAATACACACACATGCATGTATATATTTCAGAGAAATTGTATTTTTATATATTAAATGTATTTATTTATAATATAAATTATATGAATATAAATATAGACATGTAAATACATGTAAATATTTTCAAATATATATATACTGTATGTGTGTGTATTTATACACAGAACACACATATTATGCAAACAAAAACGTTTATTTTGGATGCGATTAATCGCTATTAATCTCCTAATTACTGTAAATTAAAAAGGAGTAATGTTTTGGGTGGACCTCTTTGAATAAACGATCCTAGAATTGAATAAAGAAACAAGTTTGTGTGTACAGTTAGTGTGTGTTTGATATTTTTGCCACTTTCGAGATATAATAGGCAAAGAATAGAGAAGTGTGTGTGTGGCATTTAACAAGAATAAATGGTCATTTGGGACAATGTCCACCCACTTAAATCCAGAAGCGTTTGCATATTGGTCCCTAATAACCTAGAGCGGTGCGCGTTTGCTCATTACAGACATTTACCCAGCGCCACGGCTGAGTCAGCGGACTTTATAACAGCAGAACATCTGATCAATTAGGCTGGGTGAATATTACACATGCCCTTCGACACACTTCTGGAGTCCTAAATGACAACATTTCTCGGCATTTTGTGTGAAAAGTGTCTGTGAAATAGACTCAGGATATGTGATCGCTAAGTGTTTTTAACACATTTGAATTCCCAGGTTATGGTCCTTGGGGCCTTTTTTCTGCGGATGTCTATTTTTGTTCAAATCCCAAAGCAAGAATGAGCAAAAGTAATAGTGATGCACCACTAAATATAGACCCACTGTGATTCATGTGCCTCCTCAGAGATGCTCTGAGAATTAAAGATCGACCCAAGTGAAAAGAGAAACCAAATCCCATAATTCTCCAGAGATAAAGCCAAACACAAATAACCTCTTCGACCTGAGAAGAAGTCTCTTACCCTGTCGCCTTTGATGCCCATATCTCCCTTAAATCCCGTAAATCCGTCTTCCCCCTGAGAAGGAAAGAGATGAAGATTTGACACTGAGAGCGTTGCAAACTTCCTTTCGCACATAATATCCCTTTTTGACAAATGCGAAGGGACAGATCTCCATGGAAACTGCTATTTCTGCTATTTGCCGGGGCCTGATCTTATTTTCCTGCTGCACTCTCGCAGGATACAACTTTTTAATGACCAAAGCAGGAAGGTCAAAAATGCATCTTGGTGTACACTGGTTTCCATATTCACACGCAGAAATGAAACATTAATGACACAGGAGCAGTGCATTAGCCGTCGGTGACACACACACACACACACACACACACACACACACACACACACACACACACACACACACACACACACACACACACACTGTCGGGGACACGTACTGTACAAACCGTACTATTGCCCTACACCTACCCTACACACTTAGCCCTCACAGGAGACACTACCCTCACACTCTGTATGATTTATAAGCGTTTTACACACCTCACACCTTCTCCTTGTAATACCATGTCATACCCATGTCATTATACAAATTTGTGTCCTCATAACACACACACACACACATCACACACACACACACACACACACTCACACACACACACACACACACACACACACACAACACACACACTTTTACACACACACACACACACACACACACACACACACCACACACACACACACACACACACACACACACACACACACACACACACAACAGCTCGTCTCCATACGGACGCAGTCGCACGAACACACTCTGAAATTACCTTTTCACCCGCGTTTCCTTTCAGCCCGCGGACTCCATCAGCACCCTGCAGACAGAAAGAGAGAAAGAGCAAAAGAAAAAAGATCAACAGAGTTCATCTAAACTTCAAACATCTGAGAAACCGAAGCCCTGAGATTGACTGTATCACGAACACTGACTAGAAACCATGAAGGTGATAGAAGCTCTCAAACCCTGGCAGCTGCATTAAACTCTGCTGTCTGTATACTGTAGGCAGCAGCCCGACTCACAGTGGATTACAATAGTGCATTTTCATTTAATTGCCATTTTTTTAAATCTATGCATTCATTTGGTATGAAATATAGATATATTTATATTAAACAATTATCTTGATTCATCTGCCATTTTGAATATGCATTCTTCACAATGCATTCTGGGATTATACTTTTCATGAAGACTGTCTTCTAACAATAATATAATATAATATAATATTTATTGCTGTAAAATCGATTAATCATGATTAATTCAGAAATTCATCTTCATATAACTTCAGTGACTCAGACTGTCTTCTAACAATCTAATCTCTAATCTAATATAATAATTGAGAAACATATCCTCATCACATTCAAATGAATTACCTGCACTGCCTTACATTGTGGCCAAAAGTTGATGCCTAAAACGCTGTCTAGGTAACCAACTTTTCTGCATTTTGGAAGACGGCTATAAAGCTCAGATGATTCTGTCTCAGGAAAGAATCAGAAATACTAGCAGGGTGCAGTCTCTGTTTCACTACGAGGAAAAAGCTAGAGGCAAAACGAGTTACATCTTACTACTACAGAACTACAAAACCCACTGACCAATGAGAGATCATCGTGAGTGCTGCTATGACCAATGAGAGATCATCGTGAGTGCTGCTATGACCAATGAGGATTAAAAACACCTGCCTTAACACCTCGAGGCCCAGGATATCCGATCGGCCCCTGAGGACCAGGAGGTCCCTGTAAAACACAATCAGTTATCGATGGAGTTATTGATCACATCTGAAGCTGCATTTGTGCAAGAGAACTGTCTGTAAAAAACACTTCGGATAGAGGAAAGAAGGATAAACATACCAGGTGTCCTTTCTCTCCGGACGGCCCTTCTTTTCCTGGGTGGCCCTGTGTGTGTGTGTGTGTGTGTGTGTGTGTGTGTGTGTGTGTGTGTGTGTGTGTGTGTGTGTGTGTGTGTGTGTGTGTGTGTGTGTGTGTGTGTGTGTGTGTGTGTGTGTGTGTGTGTGTGTGTGTGTGTGTGTGTGTGTGTGTGTGTGTGTGTGTGTGACACAAAGATAAAGAGAAATGACACGTTATGCTGCAGTAATTAGATATAAAGCCATGAAATGTGGATAGAATCGGTATTGAGAATAGATGTGAAGAATGTGTCTGTGAAGAACTGCCAGGCAGATCGCTGTACTGTAATTATTAATACAATGAAATCTCTCTGATACTCAAACAATAGAGCTTGAGATGATCAGTGTGTGTTTGTGTGTGCGTTTCCCAGACTCACCGGAGGTCCGTCGCCTCCTGGCATTCCCGATAAGCCTGGTTTTCCAGTGGGACCCTGAGAAGAGGAAAACCAGCAGAAGCACTCAGACCTGCTTCAACACATTCATGAAGATCATCCAGTAGAGCGATCCATCAGTTAAAGTGCTCAGTGTGTAGAAGGGTTCATGACAAATGATGAAAATCTGCTTTAAAAGTATGTGCTCAGTTCTTAAATATGTACGCTTTATATTCAAAAACACATTTTCAACCAATATTTCACTTTAATGACAATAAAAATCAAGTGGTGTAAGTAAAAGTAAAAATTAATCAAATGTACAAACTGTCATCATTATTTTCAAATCATATCATTTCTTGTTTTATGAGTTTCTAGACATATAACAGTAAAATTGCTTTGATTTAGCAGTCAAATGTTTTTATATAATATACTAATAATAATAATAAAACAAAACTGTTAATAATAAACAAAAATAAAATATTTAACCAAAATAATTATTCTTTATTAATCTGCAATATTTAAGCCCAGGAAAAATAAATAATAATAATAATAATAATTTCAATTTCTGATATGAAAAGGTTTATAATCTGTAAGATTTTTTTGTTCATGAAAGAAGCCTCTTATGCTCATCAGAGCTGCATTTATTTAATACAAAAATATTGTGAAATATTATTACCATTTAAAACAACTGTTTTCTATTTCCATATATTTTGACATTTCTGTGATGCAAATCTGATTTTCAGCATCATAACTTCCGGTCTTCAGTGTCACATGATCCTTCAGAAATCATTCCAATATGCTGATTTGCTGCTCAATAAATATTTCTTATTATTATCAATGCTGATTTTTATTTTTTTTGGAAACCCTAAAACATTTTTCTTAGGATTCTTTAATGAGTAGAAAGTTGAAAAAACAGCATGTATTTGACACACATCTTTTGTAATAATACAGTTAAATGTAAATGTCTTTACTGTCTTGATCAATTTAATGCATCCTTTATTAATAAAATGTTTCTTTAAATAAAACTTAACCTTAAACTTTATGAACAGTAGTGTTATTTATGAAATGTAGTATAATCTTCATCACTAAGAATAAATGTCTTGTCATAAAAAATAAACATTATCAATAGAAACCTACACACACACACACACACACACATACAAACTCTATATAAAGGCATTAATCCATTAACTAGAGCAGCATCCTTCCATCGATCATCCACACATGCGCTCTCACCTTCTCTCCTGGAGGTCCGATCGCCCCCTGAGGGCCTGGAAGTCCCTGTGGAAGAGGACAGGATTAGAGGATATTGACTGGTTAATGAAGTCAACGATGGGTGGGAGTGGGCGTGGCTTGATGAATACCTGAGCTCCGGGGTTGCCTTGTTGTCCTGGAGGTCCTGGCTCACCTTGAGGACCCTGACGGTGAAAACAGAAGCATAATAAAGTGAATATGTGTGTGCAGAGAAGCAAGTTTGTATGTACAGAAGTGTGTGTGTGTGTGTGTGTGTGTGTGTGTGTGTGTGTGTGTGTGTGTGTGTGTGTGTGTGTGTGTGTGTGTGTGTGTGTGTGTGTGTGTGTGTGTGTGTGTGTGTGTGTGTGTGTGTGTGTGTGTGTGTGTGGTGTTTGTGTGGTGTTCTCCTGTGTGTGTGAGACTTACAATGTTTCCTTTAGGTCCAGGATGTCCATCCATACCAGTCACACCCTAAAATGATAAAAGAAGGATCAAAATAAATGAAAACAAACTGAACACATTTAAAAAATATTTACACATTTACATATTCTCACATTTAAAAACTATTAAGACATTAATAATGAAGCTATTTATTTGTAAGTAAATAAATATCTGATGACATGATTCAGATGAAAACTAACTAATTCAGATAAAGATGAAGTTTGTACTCACGGGAGATCCTGGGGGCCCTTGGGGACCTTTGGGGCCCAACAAACCACGAGGACCCTGAAAAAGAGAGGACAGAGGAACAGAGAGTTGTGTTCAGCTGAAAGTGTCTGATAATAGAGGCGTTACTGAGATAAAGTGAGTAGCATTCGCCCGGTCATGTGACCTCAACATAAATAAAACAGCTCTTTCTATGCCCTTTATATGCTCTCTCATCTCATGTGCTTCATTTTAGACATACTCGCCTAAAGTACTATTTATTTCTTATTTAAAAATAAAATACATCAGACAAAGTGTTCCACAGTCTAGTTCAAATAATGCATAAAAAATGTAAACGCTATAAAGCATTCCATTTATTTCTTATATGTTCAATATTTGCATAAATAAAATTAAATAATAAATTAAAATAAAATAAAGCATTCACCCAGCCATGTCATCTCAACATGAATAAAAACTGCCTTTTTATGCCACTTAAATGACTCTTCATCTCATGTGCTTCATTTTAAACATACTTATCTAAAGTACTAATTCATTTCTTATTTAAGTCGAATAAAATACATTTAAAAATAAAATGATTTAGTTATAAAGTGGTCCACCTATTTTAACATTTTCAATAAATGCTCAAATAAAATCAAATGGTATTTTCCCAGTCATGTGATCACAACATGAATAAAACAGCTTTTTCTATGCAATAACTCACTCATTAAATGATTTAAATAAAACAAATAAAAGTGTTAGCCCAGTCATGTGATCTGAACATGAATAAAACAGCTTTTCTGCACCACTTAAATGACTCTTCATCTCATGTGCTTCTTTTTCAAACCTGAGCCTCTAACACTACTGATTGTGTGTTTATGTGGATGAAGTCACTCTCAATCTAAATGATGAAGACGGAGCGTCCCCTGCTGGACAGAGTCTTAAACTGCTTATTTAACTAGTGATTCACTGACTGAATGTTTTCAGCTCTACTACACTTGATTGATTCTCTCACTTCACATCCATGATGAGTCAAATGCAGCGGACACCTCAAAAAAAGAGTGACATGAATCTGTGAGGAAGCGTTATGTTACGTGCCACTACGATCTAGAGGATAACAGAGGATAAGAGAAGAGCATGCTGGGATACTGGAGGAGATATGAACTCACCGATTCTCCGGGCAGACCTCTGGGTCCGACCTCACCATCATCGCCCTGGGATACAGGAAATGATGTCATCATGACATCAAGATTCATTTAGATATAGAACAAAAACACTGATGATGAAGGAAACAGGAAGGGATTAAAATAAGAAGCTCCTACTCTTTCTCCGTCCTCTCCTGAAGGCCCAGGTGGCCCGTGAGGACCCGTCTCGCCCTACAGCAACAATGACAAAGACACGCTCGTTAGATTTCACCCTCCTTTTTACATGATTACTGCCAAATATATAAACAAATGGATTCAATTTGACCTTAACTAAAATCTTTTTATTAAATTCGCCAAATCAGAATCATGTATTGCAGAAAGCCATTTAAAATACAATAAAATAAAAACTCTAAAGTGTTCCAAAAATGTGTTTGAAAATAAAATATATTATAAAATAGCTGTTCACCTAAAGTGTATCACCTATGTTCATAAACGTGTTTACACTGTGATGATTGTACTGCAAAATAATAAAAAAGGACATTTAATGTTGCACTCAACTGAAATAATTTTGTTAAGACTGGCCGATTAGAGGTTGTCGATCAACGAGGTTATTATAGTTCATTTAAACTAAAACAGACACTAAAATGAAAACCATTTTTTAAAAAAATCGTTAACTGAAAAAAAAATATTAAAAACGTTTTGGCTCATTGAGTTTTTAAGTTTAATTTGACATACTAAAATAACTCTACCTAAAACTGAAATAAAATAATTTTACTATAAAATAACTAACTATAAAATATAAAAATAAAAACTGATTAAGAAATACTAAAATATCAATTATACTTAAAAAGACTGGATAAGAAGCAATAAAATAAAATGATAAAATGTTCCATTGATTTTCAAATGTGTTACCCTGTGGCCCTTTTCTCCAGGCAAACCCGCGAGCCCATCGAATCCTCGGTCCCCCTGTGAGGCACACAGACAGGAAGCAGTTCAGAACGGCAGGATGTAAACAAGAAACTACTGTACTTTCTCTGCAGGACATCAAAGATGACGCTTTTTACTTTCTGGCCTCTTATTGTGCACAATTCATTATTGTGTGTTATGCTCAAATATATTTGTGGTAAAATACGTTTATGTCATTAGTTTTACCTTTGTTCCCGTCTGTCCAGGCATTCCTCTGGCTCCATCTGAGCCGGGACGACCCTAAGCCACAGTAAACATGATTCTTCATCATAAATCTTTTTATACAGAATGATCAGATTAATAATAATAACAACAACAAAACGCAAACATACCCTTCTACCAGGCTTTCCAGGAGGGCCGAAGGATCCCAGTGGACCACGAGGACCCTAAAAAACACACACACAGGTCTCTCAACAGCTCTATCCTGCATATCATCAAATAGCTGGGGATTGTGGGTAACCTGTGATGCCTACCTGAGGTCCTGAATCCCCAGACTCTCCTTTCAGTCCAGGAACACCAGGAGAACCCTGGGAAAATCAAATCAAGCACGAAACATATCAGACTCATCATAATATCATAGATATCATCATTTCCACAGACTGAAAACTGATATACAGACGTACCAGAGGACCGGAACGGCCCGTCAAACCCATGGGTCCGGTCGGACCCCTCATCGCCAGCTATATAATAATGACACAGAGCGATGAGTTTGCATAGAGATGAGTGTGTGTGAAGTATTAGTGTGAGTGTGTGTTTTTACCCTGGCCTGCTGCATGATGGCTTGCATCTGAGCCTCTTGGGCAGAAACGGCAGGACCTTTGTGTCCGCTGTCGCCTCCTGTACTCATGCGGAACTACAGAGACAGAACCGACTCATCAACATTTAGACGATGATACTTTACTTTAGACATGATAGCAAGAGTTTACATTTCACTTCTGATTATACCCTGTATAATTTATTATGTGACGAATAAAGAAACCTTGAAGAGTGAAAAATGGTCCACCTGTTTCAGAATGTTCACCATATGATCAAATAATATAAAATAAAATGTACTTGAACATTTTTTAAATAAATATTAATTTATCTTAACATTAACATTACTTTTTTGGGGGTGGAATCCAAAACACAAGTTGAATGCTACATTCAATGAGAGGCATCTAGTTATAGCAATAAATAAAATTAATCTGAAAAATGTTCATTATATGTTCAAGTAAAATAAAATAAAATAGATTTAAAGTGTTTCACCTAGTTAAAAAAGTTCAGTGTATGATCAAATTAAATAAAACAAAATAAAATTAAATTAAATAAAATTAAAATAAATTAAAATAAATTAATTAAATAATTCAATTTAAAATAAAATATTTTAAACTTTAAAATATTCATTATATGTTCAAAAAATAAATAATAATAATAATAATAAAATAATGCATTTAAAATGAAATAGATCTAAAGTGTTCCATCTATTTAAAAAAATCATTATATGTTCAAATAGAATAAAATAATACATTTAAAAATAAAATATTTCTAAAATGTTTCATCTATTTTAAAAAGTTCATTATATGTTAAAAAACTAAAATAAATGTATGTTTTTGAATATAAAATAATATAAAATATAGTTTCACCTAGTTGAAAATGTTCAGTATATTTCCCAAAAAAAATGTTTTAAATAACTCTAAATTTAACATTTTAAATAATAATTTTATGTTCAAATAAAATAAGACAAAAATAAAATTATGTATTTTAAAATAAAATAGTTCTATATTGTTTAATATCTTTTTTTAAAGTTCATTATATATAAAATAAAAAATAAAAATTGAAAATAGCAGTAAAAGATACAAAAATAAATAAATAGTACATACATAAAAAATAATAAAATACGTGTGGTCGCATGTAATTCCAGATGTACTCTAGAGTTTAATTCAGACTGGCGTAATACTCTTACTATTTCTTACGTGTAAAGATAAGGCAGAAATAGTATGACTAGTAGTCTGACTCGTATAGTAGTATGCAGTATGCTGTGTCTTTGTGTACATGAGTCCCGTTATTCAGCACTGCCATCTGGTGGCTGAACTCAATCACTACACTTCCAAGACTATGACCACTGGTTTCAAAGTGAATCTGGGCTTCATGGTTCTGTATTGACTTTCATGGGTATTTGGGGGGGGGGGGGGTGTTTAGGATGGGGTTTAATTACAATCACATGTTGATCATAAACACATACACAACACGGACAACATCATTTTTAATGTGGTGTTCAGAACATCTGGATTTGCAATGGAAGCATTCCAGAGCTCTCGACATTGTGAAGTCCATACACGTTCCGGAATAAAAAAAAACTGTATTGGAGTAACAGCTGGGAAAGAGGAAATTTGGAAAAGCTGAGAGTATGATGTGGAATTTGCGAAATGTCTCACTGCATTAAACAGCGCATGATTGATAAAGAATCACAGCAGCAAAGGGAGCATTATGTTTCTGATATCTCTCTGACATAATTATCACTGTTAAACCAAGAACTAATGGTTCTGAACATTCATTATGACGCACTGCAGATCTCTTCTACAGGCTAAAACTGACCTCAGTACAGCGAAACGGGGCTTTAAATTCTAAAAGTTAAGACATGCAAGACGTGTCATTTTAATGTGTAGTTTTTGTAAGTGTGTATCTGGTGATTGTGCTCAGATTTACATACAGGCAACATCAGGACAGTCCCTGGAGGTCCTGGAAGACCGTCAGCTCCAGGCAGACCAGGGCGACCAGGATAACCCTGTCAAAAGAGCAAAGGATTATGGGTAATGCATTGTGATCTTTAATATAATCTCTTTCAATCAGTGTAATCAGGCTCTCTAAAGTTAAAATGTCATTTTATACAGTTCGATGAATCACATAAAGAAATGTTCAGGTCATACTTCACCCTGAAAGAAAAATCTAAATCTCTCTCTCTGTATATATATAAATAAATATACATACACAAAAAAAATCATATTTATTCCATATACATACTTATTTTTAGGTTTTGCATAAAGAAAGAAAGAAAGAAAGATAAGATGTATTTTTTATTACCTATTCAGATTTATTGACATTGCAGCATTATTTTTGAGAGAGAGACAGACAGACAGACAGACAGACAGACAGACAGACAGACAGACAGACAGACAGACAGACAGACAGACAGACAGACAGACAGACAGACAGACAGACAGACAGACAGACAGACAGACAGACAGACAGACAGACAGACAGACAGACAGACAGACAGACAGACAGACAGACAGATAGATAGATAGATAGATAGATAGATAGATAGATAGATAGATAGATAGATAGATAGATAGATAGATAGATAGATAGATAGATAGATAGATAGATAGATAGATAGATAGATTGTTGAATATATGACCTGGACATTTCTTTTAGTTTTTAGACATTCACCCTGTTCACCATTTTACAGACTTGAACATGTTGCAGAACACAATTTGAAGTGTTGTAGAACATGTGCAATGCCTTGTTTTTATTGTCATGGTTCCTTACCCTCTCACCGGGATCTCCAGAGCTACCTGGGGGTCCCGAGGAACCTGGAGGTCCGGGGAGACCCTAAAGACAACACAACAGTACTGTGAAAAACAGATATGAAGCCATCGCAATCACACAAACACATAAACACACAAGCGTGTTGGTCCGGCGAGGCAAGACTCTAGATCACCGCTGGACTCGTTCCATTGCTCTATTTCTCAAACTCATGTTGTTCTAGTCCCTAAAGAGCCATCAGATCTATCAATGCTCCAGCAGAGAGGAGTTGCTTTATAAACAAGTAGGTCAAGAATGAAACTGTAGCAACAAAACAAACATACATCTGTTTAGCATTGTCAGCAATAGTCACAGGGCCTAGAAAAGAGATCAGCTTTCCTAGCAACTCAGCTCAGTTTTACAACAAATAGTGGTGTGCAGTACTATTTTTATGGTGCAATGTATAGCTCAGTCTTGTTCTGAAGTCACTTTGGGAAGCACAACTCATTTTAGTGAACCAGTTGGTTTGAATCAGTTGACTTCAATTCGGCTGATTGGTTTGGAGGGTTCGTTTAAGCGAATCAGTTGACTCACGGGATTCAATTAAAGTGGGTTTCCCAAAATGTGGTCGCAAGTTCTATCACTACCAATAGAGTTCAATGGACCTCAAGACCATAGATAGTTAACAGTGTTTTTGGGAAACGCACCCCTGGGTGGATTGGAAGGTTAATTTTAGCGAATCAGTACACTCAGTGAATTCAGTTCAACAGATCGGTTTATTTTAACAATCAGTTCCTTCAATCAATTGAATTGAGCTGGTTGGTGTAGAATGTTTGTTCTAGTGAATGAGTTGACCCAGAGGATTTGGTTTTGGAAGGAAAGTAGACTTACTGTGGGACCCTCTGGACCAGATGGACCTTCCACCAGCATTCCCTACAAGAACAGAAAAAACACCAACGCATTAGAATAACAGCATAAACTCAACCTGCAACATCAACATAAGAACTGAAGCGTGAGAGCACCACAGCTGTGCTCAGAATCATTGACATTTCAGTGGACTGTGTCTGTGAGACGTGCGCTTGGCCGCGGTCTCTGAAACGATCATACCAAACAGCAGCATCAGGAAGTCCGGTTTCTCATGGCTCTGACGGTTTATGAAGCATGTGAGATGATCTTCAGACCGCAGTAGAACTTCTCGAATGAATCTGATAGTAACAGTTCCACTGCTAAATTCTGACTGAATGATTGGAATGCCACTGCTGCTATTTACATGAGAAAACAGCTTACAATGGAGCATCGTGATGAGCAAAATAACATTTAAAAATGAAGGTTTTATTGAGTTAGCATGTGTTTTTTTAAATTTAACACTTATTTCCATTTTATTTTAGGTTTTGGTAATTTTGTTATGTGGTTTTATCAAAAAAAATGAAAATATTTCTATATAGCTTTAATTGTTTTCTTCTCCATTTTAGTTTGAGTAATTTTAGTGCTTCAACTTAAACTTAATTTATTTCTAATTTTCTTTGAATCTTTTAAAGGTGACATTTATATCTAATATTTATATTTTATTTTATTTTATTTCAGCTATAGTTCATACCTAAATGATCTGTAATAATTTTACTTTTAGATTTTTTAGTTTAGCACTGTTTTATTAGTTGTATTTAGGTGTTAAATAATGGCTAATCAATCATTAATATTGCTAATAAATAATCAATAATTAATATTGTTTTGTGCCAGATTGAAAAAAATGAGACTACATGCAGTAATCTGATAGATTGTCATAAGTTCGTTTTGAAGTAACTTTTTATATGTATATATATATTTATTTTTATAATACAATTATCTTAATTTCTGTTTTTAGTAATTTTAGTGCTTTATTTATTTCAGTTAGCTGTCAAGGCAACATTAAATTAAATCAAATTAAAGCTTTTTCATCTAATATTTATATTTGACTGTATATTCTTCATAAGAATCAGCCGAAAGTCCTAGAGGATTTAAAACCATCACTGTCTATTAAATCATACCTCAAAAATATTGGACTCCAGCATAAAGAGAGCAAAGGAGGATTTTCAACCATTAACAAAAACTTGTGAGTGACGAAACTGTTGCACATACAAGCTGCTTTGTCTGGAAGTCATCAATCATGATCAAATACTGATCAAAATGTGCTTGCAAGAGTTGTGCGTCATAACCACAACAGTGCAACTAACTCAAAAAGCCTGTGGAGATTGAATTACAGTCATCATACATATGCAGAGCTCAGCCTCTCTTAAGATCCAGAGGACTCTTAGATGAAAAAGGGCAAATGACATTTGTTTGTCGTAACATCGTGGTCTAATCTGGTGCTTTGGGTCTTAGCTCTGTCTCGAAGGCATCGTCCGAGTGTGCTGTCGTGGCAGTGGGCATGTTCGCTTTGTTTTAGTGTGTGTGTGTGTGTGTGTGTGTGTGTGTGTGTGTGTGTGTGTGTGTGTGTGTGTGTGTGTGTGTGTGTGTGTGTGTGTGTGTGTGTGTGTGTGTGTGTGTGTGTGTGTGTGTGTGTGTGTGTGTGTGTGTGTGTGTGTGTGTGTGTGTGTGTGTGTGTGTGTGTGTGTGTGTGTGTGTGTGTGTGCACGCTTGCTGAAAGAAGCATGTGATTTGAGCATTTTTCTTCCTGCGAACCACACGGTCAACATTAAAACCAGCTGTCCTGATCGGCATGTTTGTGCTTTTCCTTGACTCTGATCTTCTCGTTGATTTGTTCTTGTATCTCTTTAACAGTACCCTGAAAAACTGAAACAACTGTGTCATTTATTTAAAGTGCATTTTTATATTGGAAGAATCAAAAAAAATTTTGTTCAGTTTGTCTAAAAGCAAACCTCCATCAAACTAAAATATAAGATATAAGGGGAGATATCCCCCAAAAAGTTTTTTCTTGCAATTCAATTTTATTATTTATTTGGATTTATTGATAATTATTTATTTTTAAGGAGCAAATGGTAGGCATTTTTGTATGTAGCTCGATTTATAGTTTTGTTTATCCTGTAGAATTTGAATGTGCAATATTGTTTATTTGAGTGTAGAATTATATTATTTAATTTTATTGTATTGCATTGTATTTGTAACAGGTATTTGAACTTTTTCTCTTCGTCACCATTGTTACAGTGGTTGGGTTTCATCATATTTTCTGGTCTTTTTTATTTATTTATTTGTTTGTTTTTTACATAAGAGAAAAATATGCCGTTTTAAATAAACATTAAGGTCTTTTGAAGTTGTCTTTATTTATAATATGTAAACTAAATCAAACACTGAGTAACAAAATATTTTGTCTCATCTACTTTCATATTAAAAGTAACTTAGCTATTTTTATTGCGAAACTGTAAAAAAAAAATATATATATAAATATAATAAAATATTAGGTTATATATTAGGTATAAAGATTTGAGCTACACCATAAATACAATGTGAGAAATATTAATACATTTAGCTCATAAGAGTTTTTTGCTGTTGTTGTTGGTCCAAAGTATATTTTTTTAAGTGTACAGAAATCTTAACAGTCTGTAATATATATGATATGATATGATATGATATGATATGATATGATATGATGATTGATAGGAGATGATATGATATGATATGATATGAGATGATAGGAGATGATATGAGATGATATGATATGATATGAGATGATATGATATGATATGATATGATATGATGATATGATATGATATGATATGATATGAGATGATATGATATGATATGATATGATATGATATGATAGGATATGATATAGGATGATAGGAGATATATGATATGATATGATATGATATGATATGATATGATATAGGAGATGATAGATGATGATATGATATGATAGATAGATGATGATATGATATGATGATAGATATGATAGGAGATGATATGATATGATATGATATGATATGATAATATGATATGATATGATGATATGATGATATTGATAGGAGATGATATGATGGATATGATGATATGATATGATATGATATGATATGATGATAGGAGATGATATGAACCCCATGATATGATATGATATGATATGATATGATATGAGATATGATATGATATGATATGATATGATATGATATGAGATGATATGATATGATATGATATGATATGATATGATATGATATGATATGAGATGAGATGAGATGATATGATAGGAGATGATATGATATGATATGATATGAGATGATAGGAGATGATATGATATGATATGATATGATATGATATGATATGAGATATGATAGGAGATGATATAACTGTGAAGGTAAGATCTTGTCTCTTTCTCCATCCTGATGTTCATTGATAATAAACCCAGATGTCATTCTGTCCCGCTGAGAATGCAGTGACATCTGTTTGAAGTCTCCCAGCTGTTAGAGATCAAGAGCCACGTGAGCAGTAGAGACTGTATGCAAGGACAGACGATGATTCCCATCATGCAAATATAACTGTGTGGTAAACACATCTGCAAATCTGAGACACTGCAGAGTCTGGAACAGGAGTGACTCGCTCCTTTTGAAGTGCAAATGCAAATCAGGAGTGAATCCAGATTAATCTGGGACAGACGACTGATCTAGGTGTCTTTTAAGAAGTGTTTTTAAGCTGCCCGAACATGTGCATGAATGCAAAATTGGACGGATGTGAAAGTGAACGGAAGATGCAATAAATGCAAGACCACACTTGGACACTTGGGTTTGTGTCAATAAAGAGTTGCCAATATGCCAAACCACTTAAGGAAAAAATCTGAAATGCAAGTAAATGCAGGCTTGGTGAGACTTCTTTCAAAAATATGTTAAATATCGCCCCCAAACCTTTGAACAGCAGTATATATGTATCATATAGTAAGTGACACTTACGGGTTCAATGATGGCAGGCTCTCCTTTGTCGCCTTTCTCTCCCCTCAGTCCATCCACCTTCGGAAACACAAACTCAATTTAATTCAATCCAGATCAGTGTATATCAGTGTAAACACAATATGGAATAGAACAGTTGCAGGTAATAAATAAAACAAACAATTCTAGCCAAAAATAAACTACAGGTCACCCTCATGTTGTTCAAAGCCTGTCTGAAACAAAGTGCAGGAATTATATTGAAAAGAGCGGGATGTACATTCCCCTTTTATGTGAAACGGGAAGAAAAAGTAAGCCATACAGGTCTGAAACAACAATGATCATTTTTAGGTGCATTATTACTATGAGTTTGCACAGAGGTGGGCGGAGCTAGAGATCACCTGTCCGTAGATCTCGTCGGTCTCTGCGGGCAGCGCTTTGTCGCCGTCGGTGTACAGGTCGTCATAGCCATACATGTTCTCCAGTTCTGCGTCGGTGTAATCAGTGATGGACTCCTCCTTGAACTTGTCGATATCGATGGAATCTGCCTCTCCACCGATTCCTCCCTGTCCTCCTGTGGCAACAGACCCCGCCCCCGCGCTGGCCCCAGCGCTGCTGGATCCGCTCCCAACTGAGGCACTCGAAGAAACAGACCCGCCTCCAACAGAAACAGAACCGCCCCCTACGGATACAGACCCGCCTCCAACAGAAACAGAACCGCCCCCTACGGACACTGAAGTGCTGCGGCTGCTGCCGTCTCCTTCCACGGTATAATCTCCCTCTCCGTATCCTTCTCCATAGGTCAGATCAGAACCCTCGCCGTACTGGGTATCATCAAAACCATCATCAACCTACACATCAGACAAACACAAGGCTTGAGACATCATAACCATTCATGACTCAATGTTTGTCAACTTTATTTATATAGCGCTTTTAACAATACAGAATGTGTCAAAGCAGCTTTACAGTATTAAATAGGAAAATAGTGTGTAATAATGCAAATCCATCTATCTATTGATTTTCAAAACTGAATTCGGTTTGTGTGAATATCACAAAAACAAAGAAAAGTAAGACTACTTATTTTATAGACAAAAAACACAGTTTATTTTTATGATTTTGCCCAGTATTTACAGTGGTGTTTCTCATTAGATTCGCAATCCTGTGGTTCAATATTTTTAATTCTTAAAACAGGCTTTATTCTTTAAACAAACATTCTAATTATTTTAAATCAATTTGCAGTAATTGCAATAATAAGTAAAACTTAAAAAAAAACATTAAAGACATTTAAAACACATACAAAATTATTGTTAAAATAAAATTTTAATAAAAAAAAAATTATGAATTCCTGAGTTCAGTAAAATCCTCTTAAGTAAAAAGGATATTAATGCACTATTATACTCAACAATGCAGTAATTGCAGTAATAAGAACATCTTGCAAAACATATGAACGATATTTAAAACATAGTTAAAATATATACATATATATATATAATTTTAAAATATAATATTTAATAAAATAAAATAAAGGGTATTATTAAATGTTACCAATAAAATCTATTATATCTGAATTAGACTCGATCTCATAGTTCAGTAAAAACAATTCGGTAACAATAAATTGGTAACTAAACTTCAGTAACTAAACAATGAAGTAATTTTACAATAATAAGAAAAACTTGAAAAACACATGAAAGATATTTAAAACATTTAAAATATTTTAAATATATAAAAAAAAAATAAAATGTATTTTAAAAAGTTATTATTAAATGTTACCAATAAAGTCTACTATATCTGAATTGAACTGGATCGCTGAGATCAGTCGAATCCACTTCAGTAAAATAGGATCTTAATACATTATACTGTACTAAACACTAAATATTTCTATATGACTGAATTCATTCTGACTTAAAAGAGAACCTGTTTGGGATAACTAGTTCTAACTAAACTCACCGAGGTAGAGCTGGAGCTGGAGCCGGTACTGACTCCAGAGCTGGAGCTGGAGCTGGAGCCGGAGCCGGTACTGACTCCAGAGCTGGAGCTGGAGCTGGAGCTGGAGCGGAGCCGGTACTGACTCCAGAGCTGGAGCTGGAGCCGGTACTGACTCCAGAGGTAGAGCTGGAGCCGGAGCCGGTGCCGGAGCCGGAGGTTCCATTGTGAATGACAGTTGAGTGCACTCTTCCACTCCCTCCTCCTCCTCCTGATGATGACGATGATGATGATGTGATGATCCGCCTGTCTAGGTCTCCTCCCAGTCCCAAATCCACCTCACTGCCCAGTCCGATATCCACATCTCCACCGGTACCCGTGCCTGTGCTAGTGATGCTGATGGTCCGGGAGCCGTCAGGCTGTGAGGTCGACTCGTCATAGTATGTTTCGTATCCAGTCTCGTATCCATCGTAGCCGTCGTACGGTTCCTCGCCAGTAGCCGTGGTAGAGCTGGAGGATGACGAGGATGAAGAAGAGGAGGAACTGCTGGAGTCTCCTGTTCCACTGGTGATAACCGACGTAACCACACGACCGCTATCCGGAACAGACACCTGGTAATCACAGGAGAGAGAGAGAGACACTTCTTTAGTATAAATAGCTGAAAACGAATGATTTGATGAATGCATTGATTTCTTGATTCACTTTCAATTCATCTGATCCCAGTTAGGAATATTTATGTTACAGACTAGTGCTGGGAACTGAACTATTGATGGACATTTTGAGCAATATTCACACATTTTTAATTAATTTCATATATTTTATAAATATGCCGCATTATAGAAGATAAATAGCTAATTACGAACATAGTTTAATGTTGAATTTAGAATTTTAATTACTTACTTCACCTAGTCCTGACTAGTATGAATTATTTTGTTATTGAATTTGAATTATTTGAAATTCCATTTTAGGTAATTAAAATAAAGCTGACATAAAGTCATATAATAATATTAGATAAATAATATATAAAAAGGAAAAAATGAAAATGAGAAATGCTGCCTTGGAAACTAACTGAAATAAAATCATTTTTAAGTTGAAGTAGTAAAAATAGTACAACTCTAACTATAATAAAAAAATATTTCAAAACTAGAATAAAATAAATTAAATATAAACAGATTTATTTAAACTAATAAAAATGACAAATGCACATTACTACAATTTTAACTAAAATTTAAATGTAAACTGAAAATATAAAAATAAAAGCTAATTTAAAAAAACGAATAAATACTACAATAGTATATAAATAGTACTAAATTAAGACACCGTTAGGTCTTCAGTTTCGGTTCCAGTCGTGTCATCGGTTGTGGTCTTTTCAGTCTCCATGTCCTCATAGTAGGGATATTCGTAATAGTAGTTGTCATCCTCTGTGTTCTGCAGAGAAATGAAGTGTTATTACATGTTCAAATACTGTATTATCACAAGTGTTCCAGAAAGACAATCTATGGTACCTTACAATTAGTTACTAATACAAATATTCTAGAGCGTGTTAGCTTTCTTAGCTCTTTTGTGCGTGCATATGGGTAGTTGACAATGTTCCATGTAGAAGGAAATCATACACAGTGCATGCATAATAACTGTGTTAGCAAAACACTGTTTAAACTGGTTTCAGATGGAATACAGCACATCCCACCACATATAAAGCTGCACATGGATTCATTTTGGAAATGAGCAATACAAACAAAACGAATGAGTTCTGAGTCTCTCAAGAGTCTTTCAAGCATAGACATCTCGTAGTTATGGTAATTATGACATAGCATATGTCATGAGCGCAACATACGTTAAGCATTTGTGTGAGTATTTATAAATTAATATATACAAATAATTATAGCATGATATAACAAAATATTTAGCACTTTAAATTATATAATATGTAGAGTATTTTATTTTACATTTATATAAATATAAAAAAATTGATATATGCATGATGTTTGCTCAGTCCAACAGGATTTCATAAGCTCATTCATGAGTTATGCTCACAGCATGCTAATTAAACAATTCCAGCAGCGGTCTTGATTTAATAGACTGATTGTCTGAGAAGAAAGAGCAAAGGAAAAGAGGGATTCCCTCCGACTGAGTCCAGCGGAAATCCATGTTCTCTCTTATCTAACGAGAAAGAGAAGAACGCAAGGAATTCCAACCGCTCGCTCAGATGCACCGCTCTGCCTCTCTCTCTCCTAAGTCCCACACATTAGCAATGGATAACTCATCTCGTTTTCATCTGTAAAGAGGTTTCGCTGATATTTATGCGACGGACTCGGCTTTAGAAGGTCAAAGGTGCAGCGGGTTTTCTTTCATATTGCCTTCTACTAATACCCCACACTCAGATTTACAGCTCCTGACACACACACAACTGAAAAAGGTGAACGTGAGGTCAGGAGAGGGTCGTTTCTGTGCCAACATGCTGACATCAAAGCCCTGAAAGATGTAAAAGTGCACGCATGACTGAAAACGCACCATGTGCTGCAGTCACGTGCATAGCATTTCGTTTTACAGGCATAGCTCAGAGATAACTTGACCATATGTCGGCCACAACAGTTTTCCCATAGAAAGCTTTTTAACAGAAGATTACTTACAGCTGTGTTTTACTTTTTCAATTCTTGCTCATTTTTTGTTCATCTATGTTATTGAATATCAAATGATAAAGCAAGACGCTAGCAATAGCAAGGTCATGGGTTCGAGTTAGAAAAATATTTCCAAACGCAGTCAAATACACATTTAATTGAATGCAATTAAATAAACATTTGTGAAGCCAGCCTTAATGTGCTGGAATGACTGTGCGGTTTAAGACACGACACTACAGACTTCTCTATACTCCCCCATCTGAATAATTACATCAAGAATTGCTAATGTTTTCTGAAATGTCATCTTTAAATATGCACAAGGCATTATTTAATTAAAAATGAAATTAAATGTATGCACTCATTTGCATAAATCTCAAAACTGACCTGTGCCTGAAAAACAAAGTTTTTGCCTGTAAACCACAAACTTTGAATCCACCAGAAACTATTAACAAAGAGTTGTACTTGTCACGTAAATATACAGTGTAATTAGAAAGCGGATAGTTGCGGTCCTTGATTCTGATTGGTTGAGCCGCATTCGAAGCTTCACGTCATGCCTAACCACGCCCCTTAGCTGTTATAAATTCACTGTAAACCACGGCTTCTTGGGGCTTATTGCTTTATTTTGCACCTGTCATTTGCATTCAATTCAGCATTTCTCCACGTTTTGCCATTCTAACCATTCGTTTTGCCCCGTGGTCGATCCCACAATTCCCTTGAGCCCGTCTTTTGCTCAGCTCCCATAGAGAATCAATTGAAAACAGTTGGCCATCTCTGTGTTATTCAGCTTGAACTATTTTCTCATCTGTTTCACATGCTAAATCTCTGTCTTTTATTGAATGCCTTCTCTTCCTTTCTCCAGAGCGCTCAGAGGATATTGGCATCTGAGTGAACCCAGATGGACGGAGACCGAATATGAACAGTTAATTGACCTCATGAAATAAATATTTGACTTTTGTGGTTTTTAGTACATATCTGCTCATGTTTATGTTGTTATACTCATTTTACACATTTTAAATGTATAATATTTCTACAAGAAAGACTTTATTAAGTGACAAAATATAGACTTTTATTACATTATTAACAGACACATTTGTTAACCCAGCCTGAATTAACTGGAATTAAATATAGTAATATATATATATGTATGCATCAAATCCACTAGAAACACATTAATGGCAAATTTTTAAATCATAAATGTGAAATGTGATTTTTTTCGCTTCTCGTACTGTAACATAGAGACATGAATATGACTTTAGCATTTAATTTAGAGACAATATAATGTCTAATGATCCCAAACGCTCTACAGGCTGAGACCTGCTTCGGAGCGCTCGTCTCCTCCCTCTATCACTCTCTCTATCGTTTCTCTGACTGATGAGGTCATACGTTCGGTTGGAAAAATACATTCTAAGCAGACTGCCTGCAGCTGGGATGGAAAGAGCCATAAAGAATTAATACGCCTGAAACACACACACACACACAAGTGTGGGCAGGTATTATTAATCCATTTTAATTTGACTCTCATTCCAAAGACTGAATGAAAGCTGAATAAATGTACAAATAGTCAAACAGTGAGTGCTTTGTGCTGTCAGATATGCCAACTGTAACACCAAAACCAGATTCTGCATCAGAAGAAAATATGAGCAGCACTAAATCATTTACCATTTAAATTAATAACGGTTCACCATTAAAACTATCTGTTACTAAAACTGCCAAAGCTAGGGATCATTGCTAAGTGCTTGGCTGATGTGATGATTTTATTTTTGATTTAAGATTTAAAAGAGCTTTGGGGTGTCCCAACACTCGATGAGTCCAGTACAGGTGAATCTCTGCTGTCTGTTTTGGTTCGGTTTTGTTCAGAGGGTTGTTTCTTCCAGCTCTAAAGGAAATGAATCTCGGAGGAAGTACAGTATATGAACTTACATCTTCATTATTGTTTGGGTCTTGGTTCTGGGGCTGTTCAGGCGCAGGAACCTCACAGTCGGGGCTGTAGTGCTCACAGTAGTCAAACGCAGCGCGATGGTCCGAGACAATCATCAGCTGCTGGATGTCACCCTGGAAACAACGAAATCAACTGTTAGAACTTCTGAAAACAGCACAAAACAAATATGGAGGATTGCCATATCTTTGTACTTGATACAGGCCATGTACGAGACAAGTAAGACCAGCAGAGAGAGCAAAATGTATTCTTATAAGACAGGGAGTGGATGCCATAATTAATTTGATGCAACTGAAAACGAGGCTGTGAGGGAAGAGAGTACGGTCCATTCAATGCTCCTTTAATAAACAGTTATATCTTATCCAGCATACAAGGCTCACATTTACTAAGTAGTGTGATTTACTAATGCTTAAAAGAGCCAGCTAGACCTACGGTATCAAAAAAAATTATTTATATCATTCCAAACATTTATGTATAATAAGAGATAATGTGCATAATAATGTACAATCATGTTAGTAATTATATATAACGAATAATATAAAATACATTTTTATTACAATTTAATACAATTCAATTATAAGGTCATATTTTTAATTGTACTAACTTTTTCCATATATATATATATATATATATATATGTATGAATGAATGAATGACATTAATTTATATTTATATATATAAATATATATATATAGATAGAGAGAGAGAGAGAGAGAGAGAGAGAGAGAGAGAGAGTTATAAAGAGAGAGAGAGAATGTATTATTTGATTGATTGATTAATTAATTAATTAATAATAATTATTATATATAAATATATTTATAAAATAATGCTAATTGTTAATTATGTAAATATTATTCATAAAATGTTCTGTTCTCATTATGTTGCCAAATGATGAGATCATTCAGATTTCATGTGAACCAATCTGAAAAATTGAACATAATTCAAAAAGATGTTTTAATGCAGCACAGAGTCAGCGGGAATGAGGTTCACTAATTAATGCTCGTTTTATACAGCGGTTGAGTAAGTGAGTCAGATGACTTCAGTGACAGCTCAGACTGATGCGTAAGTGTTTGGAAGAATGCAGACGTCCAAGAACCATTAACAGAAAAACAGAATAAGAACTGCTCTTGGTTTGCAAAACCTACCATTGAATTGTGTATTAATGCATGAATGAACAACTACAATAATCACACAAATAGGATGAGTCTTCATATGAATCAGGAGGTCAAAACAGCATTATGTCAAATTCATCCAAAATCCAAAACACACATAGAAACAGCTGTATCCTTTCATTCAATAACCATGGTTTTTGGAAAAATAATGAATACAGTATGGAAAAGGGATGAAACACCTGTTGCAATAGGACAGGAAACACACACACACACACACACACACACACACACACACACACACGGTGAAAGTGGGTCACAGTCTGGGAGGAGAGAGTTGAGTCAGAACCTGAGCGGACGCCAAAACTGTCCAAATGAATTAGGGCACAATGACCAGCACCTGTACACTTACACACACACACACACACACACACACACACACACACACACACACACACACACACACACACACACACACACACACACACACACACACACACACACACACACACACACACACACACACACACTACGAGACAGAAACATTCCCTTACCATCTGAAAAGATAATTTCATGTTTTACTGACTTTACAATATGTGCTCACTGCAAAACAATAATCCACTTGTCCATAATTACTATAATTTGTGAGCATTTCTCTCTCATTACCACAAAAAACACACACAACCCTTTCAGTTATGACCAGTATAATCTGATTCATGAACAAACGACTCATTTGAACGACACAAACTTACAAATCATGGGGGGGGAAGTCATGGCCTAATGGTTAGAGAGTCGGACTTATAATTGAAAGGTTGCGAGTTCGAATCTCGGGCCGGCAGGAATTGTAAGTGGGGGGAGTGAGGAATACCACGACTGAGGTGCCCTTGAGCAAGGCACCGAACCCCCAACTGCTCCCCGTTATAAAAGACTGCCCACTGCAGTGTGTTCATGGTGTGTGTGGTGTGTGTGTTCCGGGTGTGTGTTCACTCTGTGTGTGTGCACTTTGGATGGGTTAAATGCAGAGCACAAATTCCGAGTATGGGTCACCATACTTGGTCGTATGTCACGTTACGAATCAGATTGGATGTTTACATGCATGTAGTCGAAGTTAAACATAAACAGCTTTATTAACTTTAAAAAAGCTTTATTATTTTTAATTTGATAAATGTTCATCATCCTAATGAAATACTAAAATATTGCGGCATCGGCTACACACACATAGACACACATGCATGCAATCCTTTCAATTATGTGTAGAGTAATCTGATTCACGAACAAATGACTCATGAATCACTCAAAAAGATTCACAAACTCAGAATTTATCAGTTTAAATATAACTCTATGCTTATATAACAACATGTAGTTGAAGATAAACATTAACAAAAAATTATTACAATAATTATGGCCTGAACAAATGACTCACAGTCAAAAATTGACAGTCACAAGTTAGAAATGTAATATAATATATAAATATAAAATATAAATGTAAATACATTGTCTACTGATGTATATACATTAAAAAAGAGACTTAATTATAATAGATGTTATTTTTGTAACATTGTCAGCCACTAGTGGTGCATTGTCGTTTTTATTGTTAATTATTGTTTTAGAGTGTTTATAACTGCAATTATTTTTGTTATATTCAGTGATTTTTAATTGAAGTGATATTTTTAATTCATTTTGAGGGTTAAAAGTTTTCCGCTCATCGTGTGTGTGTGCAACTGAATGATGAAAGCATAATTTATTCAAAAGCTGATGTTGCGTCATCACTTTAAAAATAGTATTATTTCATTCCGTTTGTAAATGTGCAGGGAACGCTGCACTGATTTATTATACCAGTCAGATTCATATATCAGTCTAATCAGTCATTCTTACTTGTTATACACGCACTAATACACATTTTTCCCACAGCGATGCGAGGAAACTTGTACAAGCAGGCGGAGAAAATGTGGACAACGTGAGTGTGAACTCAGGAACATGAATGTCTGGACCTGACACGAGTTTAGAGTCAAACATGAAGAGACTAGCGCGCGCGCACACACACACACACACACACACACACACACACACAATGAAGGAGATTTAAATCATCATGGGAACACAAGAGAGAGAGAGAGAGAGAGAGAGAGAGAGAGAGAGAGAGAGAGAGAGAGAGAGAGAAGAGAGAGAGAGAGAGAAGAGAGAGAGAGAGAGAGAGAGAGAGAGAGCAGAGAGAGAGAGAGAGAGAGAGAGAGACGAGAGAGAGAGAGAGAGACGAGAGAGAGAGAGAGAGAGAGACAGAGAGAGAGAGAGAGAGAGAGAGAGAGCGAGAGAGAGAGAGAGAGAGAAGAGAGAACAGAGACAGAGAGACAGAGAGAGAGAAGAGAGCGAGAGAGAGAGAGAGAGAGACAGAGACAGAGAGAGAGAGAGAGAGAGAGAGAGAGAGAGAGAGAGAGAGAGAGAGAGAGAGAGAGAGAGAGAGAGAGAGAGAGAGCGAGAGAGAGAGACAGTCGTGCAGAAGGCTCTCCAGGCTGTGTGGAGATTTGGCTGTGAGAGCGACCAGACAGAATCAGCACCGCACACACAAGAGCCGCAGAGAATACTGCAAAACAAAACGCTTCAGGAGTCGAGCAAACAGCTGAACACAGAGCTCCAGAGGACGCATTGCATAACAGAGAGAATTATGGGTTCTTTTTTCTCAGGGAATCTTTTTTTTAAGTGATTATGCATGTGCTTTGCATGTAAATGAGATTATTAAATTATGGCTTTTATTCAAAAATGCATGTAAGAAATTATCACTAGTTGTTGTGCACTACTGTTCAAAAGTTCGGCATCTTTTTTTAACTGAAGAAATTACTTTTATTCAGCAAGGATGCGTTAAACTAATCAAAAGAGACAATAAAGACATAATGACACAAAAAGTTTATATTTCACATAAATGCTGTTCTTTTGAAATTCTATTCATCATAGAATCCTGAATTTTTTTTGTATCATTGTTTCAACAAATATATAAAGCAGCACAACTTTTCTCAACATTTAAAATACTTCCTGAGCAACAAATCAGCATATTGAAATGATTTCTGAAGGATCATGTGACAGTGACAATAATACATTACATTTTACAATATATTTAAATCCAAAACAGCTATTTGAAATTGGAATAACATTTCTCAATATTCCTGTTTTTACTGTATTTTTTATCAAGTAAATGCAGCCCTGGAAAACATAAGAGGCTTCTTTGAAAAAACAGTGTAAGTAGCATCAGTGTCTTCCCAGGTTTCATTCCCTGTTTTTGTTCTCTTTGTCACTCGTGACATTTTCCTAAAGCTTTACTGTAGGAACAACGACTGCAGTCATTTGTGCTGACTGTTGCTCTGGATTGTTTGCCAGTGTAAACATGTGTTTGGACTTGACACCAGATTCAGATCCAAAATCCAGTCTGCTAAATCCACACACACTTCAAACCGGCCCAACACACACACAGACAAATCTACTGTTCTTAATGTAAACTAAATATAATCACTGAGTGCTAATTTTAGCACAAGCTCTTATACGAAACAAATTATAAGACATCTGTTGACAAGAAAGCTTTCGATTATTATTTCACCACCACCAAACACATTCAGGTGAGCCCTAACCTTAAAATAAAACTCTTTGGCCGTTCTAGATGATATATAGTCCTTTATAAATCCCTTGAAGCTATGATTAATCACACTCATCCTCCTCTGCTCATAATCTAACAATAGTACAAACTGAACCGGCCGTATTCTGTAATACTCATTTCTCTGTCATCTGCAAATATGAATATTTTCAACCGGAATAAATCCCTTGGACTTTCCACATTACTCCAGATTTGAACATACAATATTTCTGTTTGCATAGCGTGCGAGGAGAAGAGCAGCAGAACAGGCAAGAGGTCATCTGAAACAGAGGTTTACAGAGACGACAGAAATTGATCACATTAATATGGGACAGAGAGAGTGAGAGAGAGAATAATAGACACTGCATTGTCAGCAACTTTGAAATACGAGCGTCTTTTTCGCCAAAAGCTCCCCATATCTCTCTCTGGAGCCCGAACTAACTGTTTCAGCAGCTGCCTGTGGAGACGTGTGCAGCCAAAACACTGTACGCACACACACACACACACACACACACACACACACGTTTAAAATGTTTCAAAACAACACAGCTTTTTGGAAAATTAGCATCACATGCAGTCAACAGAAGGGGGCGATAGACGGCGCTGCTGCAAATTAACAAAAATGGAGGAACGATCCCAGACTTCTTCTGGTAGGGAGCCCAGAGTACAACACGTTCCCTTCAGTACTTGAAAACATCTCGATTCCTCGTTCTGTCCTGCCATATTTCATTTCGAGACCATGCGACATATGTTAACACACACACACACGCACACACACACACACACACACCCGTGGGTCACACCTGTACAAACCGTATGTGCTCTTGCCCTACACCTACCCTACACCTAAACTTAGCCCTCACAGAGACGGTGCATTTCTACTTTCCCCCCAAAAAACTCACACATTTTGAATTATGGGGACACTGACATAAATCACAATACCTATGTCATACCCATGTCACAAATTTGTGTCCTCATAAACCACATAAACATGCCCACACACACACACACACACACACACACACGCACGTGCACATACTGCACGCATGCATTGAATGAATCTCATGAAAACACGTCTGACTCATATTACAGCCCAAAATCACATGCATGTAATTAATTAATTAGTAAATTAAATGATTGTATTATTTATCTTACTATATATCTATTTTATTAATATTATAATACAAAATCATAAAATGGCAAATATATAATTTTATAAATATAAATTATTAAGATTATAATTTCTAATATAATTAACATACATATACATACATATTTTATATATTCTATTATTACTGTTATTATTTGGTTAAATAATAAATAATTATTAAACAATACAAATAAATAATATAATGAATATAATGTGTAATATATACACTGAAGTGTATATGCCACTTTATTAGGTACACCTGTTTAATTGCTTGGTAACACGATTGCTAATCAGCCAATCACATGGCAGCAACTCAATGCATTTAGGCATCTAGATGTGGTGAAGACGACTTGCTGAAGTTCAAACCGAGCATCAGAACGGGGAAGAAAGGGGATTTAAGGGTGCTTTTACACTTGGTTCACTTACCTGGTCCAAACCGAGTTCGTTTGCTCCCCCCTCCCCCTGCCCGCGCTGGACTGTGTTCATATTAGTTTATTTAGGTCCAAACCGTGGTTCGTTTGCGTCATCAAGCCAGCAGCTGTTAACCCCGTTGCTTAGTAATGACGGCACAGGAGAAGGTGGCAAAATGCATAACATTGCTCTCTGCACTTTTATATATTTACGTTTTTGAACCGTTCGTCTTGTATACAAAGCTTAGTGCATAATGACACATGTCTTACGAATGTACTGCAAATGCTCTACAGAACGCTGAAGGCGAACATAAATGAGACATACAGCTCTCTGCTTGCAGCGCGTCAGTCACGCTCGTCAGGAAAGTGAGTGAAACACACATAAACACACATTTTTATCAAATAATACGTCATTAATAGCAGTTCACTTCCACGATTTGGTGCGATTGCGTTCACATCAGCAGCGAACCGTACTGGAGTTCACTTGAACCGTACCCCAGACCACCCTTTTAAAGCGGTGGTGCGCACCCGAGGTCGGATGACTGCGTTCACATCATCCAAACGAACCGAACTCTGACGTCAATCGAACCCGGGTGCGCACCAAAAGTGCTAGTGTGAAAGCACCCTAAGTGACTTTGAACGTGGAATGGTTGTTGGTGCCAGACGGACTGGTCTGAGTATTTCCTGATCTACTGGGATTTTCATGCACTACTATCTCTAGGGTTTACAGAGAACGGTCTGAAAAAGAGAAAATATCCAGTGAGCGGCAGTTGTTGGATGAAAATGCCTTGTTGATGTCAGAGGAGAATGGGCAGACTGGTTAGAGATGACAGAAAGGTAACAGTAACTCAAATAACCACTCTTTACAACCAAGATATGCAGAATACCATCTCTGAACACACAACACGTCGAACCCTGAAGCAGATTTGCTCCAGCAGCAGAAGACCACACCGGGTGCCGCTGCTGTCAGCTAAGAACAGGACACGGAGGATACAATTCACACAGGCTCACCAAAATTGGACAATAGAAGATTGGAAAAACGTTGCCTGGTCTGATGAGTCTCGATTTCTACAGCTGCGACATTCAGATTATAGGGTCAGAATTTGGCGTAAAGAACATGAAAGCATGGATCCATCCTGCCTTGTCTCAATGGTTCAGGCTGGTGGTGGTGGTGTAATGGTGTGGGGGATATTTTCTTGGCACACTTTGGGTCTCTTAGTACAAATTGAGCATCGTTTAAATGCCACAGTCTACCTGAGTATTGTTGCTGACCATGTCCATCCCTTTATGACTACAGTGTACCATCTTCTGATGCTACTTCCAGCAGGATAATGCACCATGTCACAAAGCTCAAATCATCTCAGACTGGTTTCTTGAACATGACAATGAGTTCACTTTACTCAAATGGCCTCCACAGTCACCAGATCTCAATCCAATAGAGCACCTTTGGGATGTGGTGGAACGAGAGATTCACATCATGGATGTGCAGCCGACAAATCTGCAGCAACTGTGTGATGCTATCATGTCAATATGGACCAAAATCTCTGAGGAATGTTTCCAACACCTTGTTGAATCTATGCCACGAAGAATTAAGGCAGTACTGAAGACAAAAGGGGTCCAACCCGGCCGGTACTAGCAAGGTGTACCTAAAGTGGCCAGTGAGTGTATATATATATATAATTATGCAAAAATAATAATAAATATAAAAATATAAAATAATATATTTATAATATTAATATTATAATGATCCACATTATAATATATATCTATACACACACACACACACACTGTGTGTGCATATATATATATATATATATATTAAATATCTATTTCTATTACATAGAATTTAGTTTGCATATGCATAAAGAAAATTTTACTTTTATGGTAGGATCTTAATTTTTTTGGATCAGCATGAGTTTTTGTGTAATTCTTTAAATTATCATAAAAAATGTACACAATATTAAATATCTTAATAGCCCTTAAAACTGGTGAATTTCTACTGATTTTGGAGTTAAATATGACCCAGACATGTTAGATTCACCCACACAAACACACTCTATCCGGTCGAACCACAGTTTCAAAGCTTGAGGTCTTGTACTTATTAGGTTTGTTTAAAAATGACATCATCGCAGCTGCTTATGACCTCATCAGCCCAAGACACAGGAATCAGGCCGCATGTGATCCGCATTAGAACATGGACTCGCGCTGTGGGAGGGATCGCAAAAGATTTTAACGAAGGAGCATGAAACGCTCCACAAGAGCGACTGAATATCTGGGCGAACTCGGGACCGCAATTGCCGCATGCAGACGCTCACACGTGTGACGGGGTTCACACACACACACACACACACACACACACACACACAAATCCAGCGTCTGGCCATTCTCAAGAGTAAAAAAAAACAACCACAGAAACCAAACCATCCAATGACGTGAACACACACACACACACACACACACACACACACACACACACACACACACACACACACACACACACACACACACACACACACAGTGGCAGCGTCTGGAGACCTTTAAGATCTTTGCCAAAAGCAACAGGCCTGTCTACCACTGCATTTTCCCTGCGCTCCTTTTGTCCACCAATCCTGCGTCAGCATTCACTCCTTCATTTCTCCTTTTCTCCATCACTCACCTCCACTTTCACTTCTCCATTTGATTATAAAGCCGTCTCTTGCCCTACAGCAAACGTTTCTCAGTCTTTTATGTTCAGCTTCCTTAACTGCAGCATTGACTGATGGATTATTTAGACTGTGTTTTCACTAGGAACCATTATAAAGTTGAATTTGGAAGGCCGGGACACTACTGAACCAAAACATCTGTGCAATGTTTCTTTAATGTTCTCCCTCATTCGTCCTGAGAAAGTTTATTCACCCAATTTACATACAAGCACTGCGTATTTCAATTAGCAATTTAAGCAGCACCAAATTAAACTGCAAAATATGTAAACAAATACAGTTATTTTGAAGAAAAATAAACTAATATTTTACTTGAATATTTGGGGATGCAAATGTTTGTGGGTGATTTTTGAAAGAAGTCTCTTATGCTATCAAGGCAGCATTTATTTGATCAAAAATACAGTAAAATCAGTAATATTGTGATATGCTATTACAATTAAAAATGTCAAGCTATTTTAAACTGTAATTTATTTCTATGATGCAGAGCTGAATTTTCAGCATCATTACTTCAGTCTTCAGTGTCACATGATCTTCAGAAATCATTATAATACGCTGATTTGCTGTTCAAGAAACATTTCTTATTATTATCATTGTTGAAAAAATGTTATGCTGCTTAATATTTTTGTGTAAATGCAGGTTTTTTCAGGGTTTTTTGATGAAAAGAAAGTTTAGAATAACAGCATTTATTTAATATCAAACATAATGTTATTTGCTGTCACTTTTGATCAATTTCATGCATTCTTAAAGAATAAAATAAGCATTTATTTTATAAACAAATCTTTTTTACAGTGGTGTATATAGGAAAACACATTTCAACCAATTAAATCCTGACTATCAAGTCCCGCCCACTTTATTTTCGACACAATATTTGGTTCCACTCAGAAATGGAGCACATTATAGAAGTTAAGTATCTAGTGAATGCAGTTTCATGTCTTTATGTCAGCTCTCTGCTGTTGTCTGAAACTCTAAACATTAAGCATTTCTTTCTTTAAATATCTTTCTTCCTCTCTCATTTTCTCTTTCAGTCAGGTGAGACAGAATGATGATACAGATCGAGCAGATGCAATGAGTGATGTGTGAATCATGCTGATTTCAACCACACGACTGTAGGATTTCTGAGATACACACACACACACACACAGACACAGACACACACAAGCACGCACGCTCACACACACACACACAGACACACACACACACACAGACACAGACACAGACACAGACACAGACACAGACACACACACACACACACACACACACACACAGACACAGACACAGGCACAGACAGACACAGACACAGACACAGACACACAGACACAGGCACAGACACAGACACAGACACAGACACAGACACAGACACAGGCACAGGCACAGGCACAGGCACAGGCACGCGCACACGCAGGCGCAGGCGCAGGCGCAGGCGCAGGCGCAGGCGCAGACACAGACACAGACACAGACACAGACACAGACACAGACACAGACACACACACACACGCACGCACGCACACACACACACTTCTGCTGACCTGTACATGTGCTGTGGAAACCCCCTCAATGATGTCATGAGACATGAGCTTCAAACTCCTCATTCTGACCAGAACTTTCCACAAAAACATCACCTTTGCCTCCGCATGTGAAATATTTTCCATCTGATACAAACCTAAAACTGATAACAGTGAGATCATCATCTGCTTTACTGTTTACAGTCTACATTTGGAAGGCTCTACATGTGCAGAAACTCACTATATAAATAAATACATTGTAAAAATATATTTGTCAAAGTATTAAAACAAAGGTTATTAAAGTATGTCTTAGGATTTCAGTCTTTCTACCTCAAAACGTCACATTTCATTTAATGTGTTACTTGCAGTTTCTTTGTTATTATTTGTGCAACAAAAGCAAGAATTCAGTTTTTACATTTAAAAATGATAATAATAAAGCAAACAGAGCTTTCCTATGCAAAACTCTCTGCTAGAATTAAAGGGCATCATTTATAATGTTAGTATGCATAAAATAAGCATAAAAACATATGCAAATTATTGAGTGCATATTAACTAAACAGAACTATTTACAGTATATCAGTATGTTCTATTAAAGCCCCACAAATTGAGTATATTATTTATAATATCTCATCTGCCATGTTGGATGAAATCACTGAGCTCATCCCAATGCATTCTGGGATTGTTTTAGCTATAAAGTATACATGCCGTCGATTTCAGCCAATAGAAACAGTATGGTTAGAAAAAGTCTGACTATGATGCAAAAAATATTGTCTAAATAGGCGGCTCACAAAGTTTTGGAACATGCATTATTTTATATAATTTTAAAGAAACAACTAGGGAAATGTAATAATTAAAGCCAAATAAACCCAACAGGTCAAATTCATGCAAATAACACACCATCTAGTGAATGCTTTTTATTAATTTCCTCTCTGGTTTTGAGATTCCCTCTTATTTCTCTCTTTCGTCTATTCTCTCTTTCTGTTTATCTTAGTGAAATATGTCAGCATTTAAGGGAATTGAATTACACATGCAGACTCTGAGATGAATTATGATTTTGCTGTGTGTATACGGCAGGGGTTTGGTTAAGCTTCTGTGGTGACTCTGTGTCTCGCTCTGTGGAAAGAAACACACGGCTCTTTCCATTTTCTCCAAACAGAAAGGTAGACCAAACCTTAAAGACACATCAGCATTCCATGAACCCCGTGCGTCTGCGGTCAGAACCCTCGGGATGAACACTAACATTACCTACAGTCCTTCTGAATGACTCACATCCACTCACCGACCGCTCCAATCCCACAATCCTTCAGCTTTTGCTATCAGGACACACTGAGATTAAACAAACAATGCAATTTTCTAAGATGTTTTGGATTTGCATGTGTTTCTGAAAATACTGCATACTGCACTGCATTATTTATTGTTGCATTTTTGTCCAATATTGTGCAAAAACTAACTCTAACATCACAAAAAAACGAATATTCTAGAATATTTGCATTTCATGCAAAAGTATTGCATTTCTCTCAAGAAAAGTTGCGTTTTCTCACAAAAATATTTGCATTCTCTCGCTAAAGTATTGCAATTCTCTTGAAGAAATGTTGCATTATCTCACAAAAGTATTACATACCCCCCAAAAAAACACATTTTTGAGCATTTTCTGGCACAAGTACTACGTTCACTCAAGAAACTTTGCATTTACTCACAAAATATTTGGATTCTCTCACAAAAGTGTTTGTGTTTCTTTCAAAAAAAACTTGCAGATGAGACAAATATCCTTTTTCCTCCCACCACCTCATGTTAATTCAAACACAAAAGTCTTGCAAGCAAACAAACTTTCTCAGGAAAATGCTAAAGTTTTGCCAGTGAACACAAAAGAACTGAAATATATATTTTTTTAATCCCATCTCATTTTTTACTATCACTATGTCTATTTGGGAGACACACTAACTGCACAAATAACATGAGAACTATGATATATCTTTCTGAGCAATACAGTCGGACCAAATACAAGCACAACCGCACTTCAATGTACTGTATACTTATTTTAAACATGTATGGTTGACCTGACCATTACACACACACGCACACATGACAGTCTATAAACCTTGTGCCACAGGCTAACCCCACAATCTTACATTAGCACTACATAACCACAACTAGATGCTAAACAAACACGCACACGTTCCTCTCTCACATCTCCACTGGACACAGTCACAGAGAGATGCTGAAACATTTCATCACTCAGTGAAGACCACAGACACATGTCCTCAAATCCCTGCTAAAGACCCACAACACCCTGACAACAAGACCAAAGAAACACAGCCCAGTGCAAATGAGATCTGTCTTCTACTGTATCTCAGTTCTTACTCTTAGACAGCAACGGCTCACATCAAACTGCTGAGCCATGAAAGAGGAATAAAGAAGCCTCTAAGAAGATGCTCTGAGAAGCGTGAAGAACGTTTAGCCTGATATTCTGTAGGAAAGACTCTGGAGCTGCTTCTTACCTCAAACACCTCCTCATCCAGGATACGCGTCCCGAAGACCACGATGCCTTTGGTGTCGATGATGGGGTGAGGGCTTCTGGATAGCGTCCGTGTCACCTTTTTCTTACAGTCCAAAACCAGAGTGATGCTCTGTTTGTGAACACTGATCGCCACACGGTGCCACCTGACACAAACACACACACACACACACACAAAACATATGAATGAGGGTCTATCCATTTAACCATCTGTACATCTGTCTATCCGTCTATCCAGCCATCTATAGATCTGTCCATCCATCCGTCCATCCATCCATCTATCTATCTATCTATCCATCTATCATCCGTCTAATATATATCTATCATATTATATCTATCATCTATCACCCATCGTCTATCATCTATCTATCTATCTATCTCCGTCCGTCCGTCCGTCCGTCCGTCCGTCCATACATATATACCACCATACATCCATCTATATCATTCCATTGTCCGTATCTATCTATCCATCCATCCATCTATCTATCTATCTATCTATCCATCCATCCACCCATCGTCTATCATCTATCTATCTATCTATCTATCTATCATCCGTCCGTCCGTCCGTCCGTCCGTCCATACATCTATCTATACATACATCTATCTATATCATCCATTGTCTATCTATCTATCTATCTATCTATCATCTATCATCTATTATCATCTATCATCCATCCATCCATCTCTATCTATCTATCTATCTATCTATCTATCTATCCATCCATCTATCATCCGTCCGTCCATACATTCTATCATCCATCCATCCATCATCTATCATCCGCCATCCATCCATCTATCTATCTATCTATCTATCATCCGTGTTATTCTATCTATCTATCTATCTATCATCCGAAGTGTTTTGAAGTGTTTTCTGCATGTAGTTAAGCAGGGCGTCACACCTGCGTCTGCTCACCTGTGCAGGTGTTGGCTTCACACCAATGTGACAGATTAAATATGTCACACATCAAAGCTAGTGATGAAAACCAAACACACTAAATCCCTAAAGCCCTAAAGTTTCCAGTGTCAAGAAAATCATTCCTGACAGGGAAACACTGTGACAAAATCACACGACATATTTTATATTCAATACACAGCTTGTGTGTGTGTCTTACTTTCCGTCTGCCAAGTTGACTCCTCTGAAGAGCGGGTAGTCCTCCGGACCGGGTTTGCCCAGGTGATCCTCATACAGGAAGACAGGAGAGCGTCCCACTTCCAGACCGAGCTGCTGGATGCCCTGTTCGTTATACACCGACATCAGGAAGGACTGACTGCCTTTCTTCGGCCTCACCGTCGCCAAGATGGAGAAGTCCTCAGGAAACAGGGACGCTAAAGACGGAGAGAGTGTTATTTTTGAAAAGTGTTTTTGGGGGTTTACTTGGCACAAAATATTGAGGACAGTGTGTGACAGAGCATTACATCACGTCTATGAGCGGACAGATGCTGTCAGGTAACAAAGATAAAGTGTTTGACATCTCTGGCACATCTTTGGGAAACTCTGTAACAGTGTGTGTGTGTAACGGTGTTGATAAGTGTCTTGGATCTACTGGGAGGGAGTAGAGAGAGCGAGAGAGATGGAGAGAGTAATGAGGAGAACAGCTGTTCCCTAAGAGACATTTTATTACTCTAATGCATCTAGCAGAGAGAGGTGGAGAGAACAAACAGAGGAAAATATACGAGCAAGATTCTTAAAGGAGCAGTTCACTGAAAAATGAACATTCTGTCACTGTTTACTCACCATCGTACCAGTGCAAACTATGACTTTCTTTCTTGTGAGGAATCTCAGAGTTTACTCCTTTTCACACAATGAAAGTGAATGTGGACTATCGAGCCCCAAAAACGCCAGTAAAGCATCATAAAAGTGGTCAATTTGATTTGTGCACTACATTTTTCTGAAGAAAGTTTGGAGTCAGGAATGCAACAAATTTACCAAAACTGACAGTAAAGACATTTCTAATATTACAAAAGATTGTTGCAACCTTCATAATAATAATAAATGTCTCATGAGCAGCAAATCAGCATATTAGAATGATTTCTGAAGGATCATGTGACACTGAAGACTGAGTAAAGATGCTAAAAATTCAGCTTTGATCACAGATATAAATTATATTCTCAAATAAATGTAAATAGAAAACATTTATTTTAAATTGTAATGACATTTCATAATACTACAGATTTTACTGTATATACAAAATTTTTACTGTATATACAAATAAATACAGCCGTGGTGAGCATAAGAGACTTCTTTTAAAAAGACCCAAATAGTAGTGCATTTAAGACCAAAATGTAACTTTCTATCACCGCCTTTAACCTGAAAATGTATTTGAATCTAAACCTGACAGCAAACAAGACCTTTATGGTGTTTGTTTGTTTTTTGTCATTTTTGAAGCTTGGGGGCTCCTTGTTCCTGTCTGGAAAAGAGCAGCTTTTAGATTGAGATTTTTGGGTGAACTGTCCCTTTAAGACTGAACTTTAAGTCCAGTCAAACTTTGAAAAAACAAAGAAAGAGAAGGAAAAAAGGGTGAAATTAAACAGTCTCTTTCTAAAACGAGAAAACAGACATGACTTCTCTCTCTCTCTCACACACACACACACACACACACACACACACACACACACACACACACACACACACACACACACACAGACACAGACACAGACACAGACACAGACACACACAGACACAGACACAGACACAGACACAGACACAGACAGACACACAACACACACACACACACACACAGCATGTGCCAAACAGATGCGCGTCGCCAGGACCTCTGGGAAAATCTAAGCTGCTTGGACAGGAAGTGAGTTTTCCAGTCATCCAAAAGACAAAGCATCCATACATGTGTGCAGTAAACACACCTGATGACTGCTGCTGTGTTTAGTGTGTTTATGCTTTAATCAACTGTACAGAGTCCATTACTGGGCTTTAGAGATGATAATGTTTCTAATGATTTAGAGAAAACATAATACTAAAAACTCTCAGACGGCCTTCCTGGAATCCCGTCTCTATGTCTAACTCCTCCTTTTCTCCTCTGTTTATGTCTGGAGATATTTTTTGAGTCTTCAGATGTGATTCTGTTTGAGTCACACCATTACAGACAGTCTACATCTCTAAAAACCTTAATTTCATAAAACACTGATGAGGTTATTTGAGGTCTGATCTGCACAGATTTCACCTGATTTTTACCTGATTTTCAGAAACAGATATTCTAGATCACTTCGCCGCTGTGAGAAGCCAAACTATTTTTACAACCGCTTTATTGTTTGATAAGTGATATTCTAGATCACTTTAGTGTTCATAAGAAAATTCTAGAATGCTTTACTGCTTCATAAGCAATAGACAGAAGATAAGGACAGAAAAGAAGAGTGTTTTTCCCATTATGTGTCCTTCACGTCACTCTTGATCAGTCTGTTCCTTCTCCAGAAAACCCTGTGACATGCATGCATATGATTGTGTGTATAAGTAATAAGACTTTACATGATGCTTTTATGATTTCATGAGTTTTGTGGCATGTTCACACAAGCACCAGCTTCACAAGCACACACGCACACACACACACACACACACACACACACACACACACACACACACACACACACACACACACACACACACACACACAAGTACACACAACAACAAGAGATGCTTTTGTCCTGGTTTCCTGTGTTAAAGACAGAGCTGAAGGTCAAAGGGCAAGACCCAAGGGCCATCACTCCGGAGACGAGGTCTGCCCGTCACCAGGGCAATATGAAACAAAACCAGAGTTCAGAGAGGACGGCATATCTACGGTCTCATCTCTCCCTTCCCCTCCAGTCAGAATTGGGTCTTTATGCAGAAACCTAAAGGAATGCTGGAGTCTACAGATGCTGAGGAATCACATTACTCCTGAATCCTTCACCCACTACCTGAAGTGATTTCAAGATCCTCTTTTATAAATCATCCTGCTGGTCATGCCTATAAGTACGACTGAAAAGATGTGAATTAGCTTCTACACTGGAAAAAATGGCTGTCAGAATTGCTAGTAAATTGAAATAAATAATTACAAAGAATAAGCAATTAACACATTGAATTACACATAGTAGCACAGTATAAAAAATAAATAAATAAAATAACTGTAACTTTAAATTTGAATAAATGTGCTTCCCTGGGTTATATTTTAAAATAAAATAAAACAATTAGCATAAATTATGTTATTTTGTTTCATATAGTAATACATCAATAAATGGATACATAACTATCTTTATTTTATAAATAATTATAATTAATTAATTAATTTAATTTGATTAAAATAAGTTTAAAATCAGCATTAACATCACATTTTGAAGTAGAAACAATGAAAATAAAATACTTAGTAAAATTTAATTTAATTCATTGGTTATATTTTAAAATAAAATTGCATTTAATTGAATTAAATTTAATTAATTATCATATTTTATATTGTAAAAAATTAAATAAATTGAATTGAATCTTTTATCTTTAAAAATTATTACAATTATTTATTAATTATTTATTTAGATTAAAGCAAGTTTTTTTTATAAAATCAGGATTAAATGTGAAATTGTGAAGCAGAAAGATTAAAATAGTATTTTCTTGTAAAACCTTTGTTTTATTTACATCTGTGAAAAACTCATTTCATTTTCTACAGTGTAGTCTAAACTGGTTTGCTGGTCTTTAAACTGGTTTTCAAGACTGGCCAAGTTCTCAAAACCCCTTTAAAATCAGCGAATCAGACCAGACTTGGAAACCGGCTAAGATCAGGCTGTTTTTTGGTGCATATCCTTTTTAGAGTCTGAAATATATATTTCTAAATCTGAAACAATCGTCTCTGTCTTTACTGTTGTGACCTGGCTCTGTTTTTCATCATGTCTTTCTAGAGGTTTGGCTTTCCAGCAGGTTCACAAACCATCACCAGAACTCCAGTGACCTATGACCCCGCTCTGTTACCCTGGAGACACGGCATGAAAGGAAGACAATGGCCTTATGGGTATGCATGAGGAGGAGGAGCAAGACAAGACGAGAAGGAGGGGTTAAGAAAAGATGAAGAAAAAGAATAAGAACTTCTTGGCCAACTACATGTGTGTGTGTGTGTGTGTGTGTGTGTGTGTGTGTGTGTGTGTGTGTGTGTGTGTGTGTGTGTGTGTGTGTGTGTGTGTGTGTGTGTGTGTGTGTGTGTGTGTGTGTGTGTGTGTGTGTGTGTGTGTGTGTGTGTGTGTGTGTGTGTGTGTGTGTGTGTGTGTGTGTGTGTGTGTGTGTGTGTGTAAAGTAAATCCTGAGCATCTGAGTGAAAAGTGTACAGAGAGAAAGAACAGATGCATTGTATTTGGAGCGATAGATGATTGATTTCTTCCATATGCTTTCACTCTGCCTGTACGTTTCTCAAGCAGTCCGGCGTGTGTGTTTACTTGGCTGTTCTTAAAGGACAAAATCATCCCCAGAAGTGAGCTAAATCTGACAAACCCTCCCTTCTGGGGACAGCTGGGGACATCCTCAAAGGTAAAATGAGTTAGAAATGAAGGGATGTGTTTTTTTAGAATTAAGAAAAAACAAAATGAGTAAGCATATTTAGCTGAAACCAATCACAACAGAAGTCAAGTACAACTCAAATCCCCTTTAAATAAATAGAACAACGTGTAAACATTGGACAAACTATACTGAGCTGCCTTTTAAGGACAAAAACGGCTAGATGAAGCATAATGGACGGGAATATCTAGAAAAAGCCAACATTTATGCATACATATATAAATATATAATAAAATAACATTTCTTCTTTTTTTTCTTCCTGGGTTTTATTATATAAATATGCTTATTTTTAATTGTTTAATTTCAATAAACTAATACCAATTAATCAATGAGTAATTATTTATCTTTGCCTTTAAATTAATTTCAAATTCAATAACATAAAACGTTTTTTTAATGTTCAGCATTACATCCATATTTCCTTCTCCAATAAGAAAACTATGCTATCATTAGATTT
>CM049812.1:1815629-1850629 GCA_027422405.1 Ptychobarbus kaznakovi | reverse complement strand
CTTTAGGAGATCGGCTGGTTCAGCTGCAAAAAGAGAGACAGAGAGACACAAAATTAGTTTACAGCCATTTCAAAAACACATTGTTTTTGAGGGACAGTTGTTGGTTTTTAAATAACACATTTATACAGCTTTCACACTACAACACATTTATTATACTTTATTTAATTGTATTTATTTTATATAGTAATCAAATAAAATACAGTAAAATACATTCATGCATATATATATATACTGTATATATATATATACAAATAAAAAAATCTTTACATAAATATAATTTCAACAAAATATAATTTTCAACAACATTTCAGTACTGAATATATATTTCCGTTCCAATAAGAAAATGGATATATTAAATTATATTATGAATTTTTTAGATTAACATTTTTCATATATTTGTACTTTTATACATTATAATTGTTGTCATTATTTTGTCATTTATTTACAAATATTTACAGTATGGACAGTAAAAGTTAAGGTATCGTTAAACAAATAAATACATTAAACATGAAAAAACATAGTACACTATCATGTCAGTATGCATGTTAAAACTAGTATGCGTTATACATTGTACTGTATACTGTGCTATATGCAATAATGCCCTAAAGTCATTATGCCCACAAAACCACAAACATGTCATTAGCAACCTAAAGCACCATCAGACGAGCAACCACAGAACAACAAACCCAGCCAAGTGTTTAGAGGTCGGCTGACCATACGAACACTGGATACACTGTCTACAGAATCACACACACACACACACACACACACACACACACACACACACACACACACACACACACACACACACACACACACACACACACACACACACACACACACACACACACACACACACACACACACACACACACACACATCCCTGGTCATTATCTCAAGCAGGTCTTATTTACATGAAGACAGAGTGACGGGATGAGGCAGACAGACGGTGTTTATCACGAGCGCTCGCTGTGATTCGGATCAGGTCAGTCTGATTTAGTTTAGAGAAGACAGCGCTGAGATGCTGCACAGCGTTTACATTTTTCCTTCAGGTATTTACATTAAAGTCCATCAGTTCATTTCACTGCCGCTCGCGAAGAGCGACTACAAAGAATATTTGGAGCAACTTTAAAACTGAAGTGTGTCATATTTTTTTTATTAAGCCAACATGAAACCAAATTTGACCCTATATACTTTTTAATACACATTCCTGCTCTAATTCTGAATGATTCACTAGTGCACATTGTTCCAAAGAAAATGTTTGTTTTCATAATCTTTCATTAAAATGCAACAACTTTCACATCCTTTGAAATTACTTTGATAATGTGTTAATTATATATATATGTGTGTGTGTGTGTGTGTGTGTGTGTGTGTGTGTGTGTGTGTGTGTGTGTGTGTGTGTGTGTGTGTGTGTGTGTGTGTGTGTGTGTGTGTGTGTGTGTGTGTGTGTGTGTGTGTGTGTGTGTGTGTGTGTGTGTGTGATCCTGGACCACAAAACCAGTCATAAGTAGCACAAGTATATTTGTAGCAACAGCCAACAATACATTGTATGGATAAAAATGGTTGATTTTTCTTTTATGCCAAAAATCATATTAAGATATTAAGTAAATATCATGTTCCATGAAGATATTTTGTAAATTTCCCACCGTAAATATATCAAAAGTTAATTTTTAAATAGTAAGATGCATTGCTAAGAGCTTAATTTGGACAAATTTAAAGGTGATTTTCTCAATATTTAGATTTTTTTCCAACCTCAGATTCTAGATTTTGAAATAGTTGTATCTCGGTCAAATATTTTCCTATGATAACAAACTTTTTTATATATTTATATATATCCTGTTTCACTCAAACATACTTCACATTACAGACTTTTTCTGACTATTTTTATTAAATAAAAATAAATAATACATTTTTGTTAATATTATAATATTGAAAACATTATCTTGTATACAGTAAATTTTTATATTAAAATAAGAATAATACATAATAATAATATAAATATTATAAAAATATTTTTTTTTGTAAAATAAAAATGATAAATATTATAATTATAAATAATTTATTTATTGTTTATTTTTTCAAACATTTATAATTATTTCTGTTGTACTATGGCATTCCTGTAGCTAAAACCGTAGAGTATGCCATTTTTAATGCTGAAATCCTGGATTTTATTCCTATGAAATGCATAACCTTGATGAAACATGAACCATAAATGCAACATAAGTTGCTTATAATGTATAATAAGTTTTATAACAGTGTCTGCCAAGTGCATAATGTAATTTAAATGAAAGTTATAATAAAGTGCTACTGAAAAAACAATAAAATGTTCAGGATTGACAAAAGAAAATAGAAAATAATGCACATTATGACTACAATAATAAACATTGCAACTAATATAATTGTCAATATTACAAAATTAGTTCACATTCCACACATGGACTCAACAATATAGTAACTCAGAGCAGATTTAGCTGTTTAATGTTGTTTCCAGACATTACCAAAGACTTCAGATCATTTCATTTTAGTGTGAATTAATTTGCAGCAATTGCAAATCAGACATCAAAACTCATGCACTTGACTTTGGCAAGCATCGGATAATGTAATATCAACAGACAACATCATGTGAACACATTTTACTAGTACACATCATCACGAACAGCACACTATAATCAGAGATGCACGCATCTTTTCAGCGTACGTACTAAAATGACACAGCAACTGTGATAATTAAACTGATTACACTACATGACATTCTTCATCGTTGTCTGTCCTGCTGAGCTGTGATAAGCACCTGTGCAAACCCGGCGTCAGAGATGCGAATCGCCGAACCACGGGGAGGTCCTCTGGTTAGCCAAAGCTATTCGGCCGTCCCTGTCAAAGTAGCAATGAGGTAAAACACACCGCTATGGTTTAACGATAAAGGACTGTTTAAGGCGAACCGAGGGCTCCTCAAAATGAGCTGTTTTATATATACAGGTCTTAAAATGACACACTTTAACAGTTCGATGATAATGTGCTGTGCCAGTCAAAAAAAGCTTAATTTAGACTTAGCAGATCACATTTTGTTATCATTTAGCAACGTGTGGAAATGAAAACCATGCCTGAACTTCACAGTTGCGTAAGATTTGATGGTTTGATATCAATAAATGCTGTAATGTGTGTGTGTTGCACATATACTGCACAAAAAGACCAAATGCTTTGCTATAGTGTGTATATAATGAACTATCTCTCACGTAAACACATGAGACGCTGCTTATATCAACATTTAGGGGGAAAATCCGAGCGTTTGCTGGCAGAGCTAATATTTACCTCAGTTAGCATTAGCTATGGGTCAAACTGGCACAGAAGTATATATATATATTCTTAAGGATGTTTAGAGGGAAAGCTGTACATGGAGGTGATGTTGCAGCTGTTTTTCCACACAAGCATCGGCGTCCGCCAGCTCTAGACCCACAGCAGGGAATCAAGACCTGCAGACACACTGTGACCCAGTAACCCACTTACAGAAGCACAGCATTAAAGACTAGACAGAGAGCTCCATCGCCAGCACATCTACACCAACACTCTTAAAATACTGTGCTTTTGGAGCACATTTTGCTGTATGCTTCTTTAAAAATTGAATATATTCATTACAATCGCAGTTTGGGTTCGGTAAGATTTTTGTATTATTTTGGAAGTGTCTGTTATGCTCACCAATTGCATTTATTTGATTATAAATACAGTAAAAACAATAAAATTGGAAATATTATTACAATTTAACATAAATGTTTTCTATTTGAATATATTGTAAAAATGTAATTTATTCCTGTGATGCAAAGCTGAATTTTCAGCATCATTACTCCAGTCTTGAATGTCACATGATTCTTCAGAAATCATTCTAATATGCTGATGTGCTGCTCAAGAATATTTCTTATTATTATCATGAATGTCAAATGTTGAATTTTCGATGGAGTCCTCGATGAATATAAAGTTCAAAAGAATGTGACATCATAAATATAACATTATAAATGTCTCTAGTCACTTTTTAATCAATTTAATGCATCCTTGCTGAATAAAAGTATTAATTTCCTTAAAAAACACACATACATACATACATACGTGTGTGTGTGTGTGTGTGTGTGTGTGTGTGTGCGTGCGTGCGTGCGTGTGTTGTCTCTGTGTGTGTTCTTGTGTGTGTGTGTGTGTGTGTGTGTGTGTGTGTGTGTGTGTGTATTCGTGCATCTCTGTGTGTGTGTGTGTGTGCGTGTGTGTGCATGTTTATGTGGCTTATGAGGACACAAATTTGTATAATGACATGGTATGACAGGTATTATAAGGAGAAGGTGATTTATGAGGACATTTCAGTGTCCCCATAATTCAAAACGCTTATAAATAATACAGAGTGAGTTTTTTGGGGGGGAAAGTATAAATGCACCGTCTCCTGTGAGGGGTAGGTTTAGGTGTAGGGTAGGTGTAGGTGTAGGGCAAAAGCACATACAGGTTGTAAAGTATAAAAACCATTACTCTTATAGAGTCCCCGTAAACCATAAAAACCAACATGTGCGCAGTGCGCATGTGTGTGTGTGTGTGTGTGTGTGTCAGATTCTGATATTCCGAGTTGATTGGATGTTCCAAGTTTTAAATGATGCATTAATACACCAAATGGCTGTTGCCTACATATAGAAAAACAAACTATATTAGCTGGGGGGGGGGGATATGCTGATCCTAATAAATGTAAAATTTTACTGAACATTGGTGCCTTTTATTGCTGTAATTGCTGTTCTCTTTTATTTTATTGCTGTTGCTGCAATTTGAAAAAGGCAATAAACTCAAAGCAGTGTGCTGCAATGATTTTACTACAGTTCAAGGGATCCAGGTCTAAAAATGCCACTTACTATGGTAAAAAAAAAAAACTGTAGCACACTGTCACAAGTGACTTATTTGTTTAATTAATCAAATATAGAATTGTGTGCATGGGTTGAGTTCTGTTGGTTAGGTCGATATTTTAGCCATTCAGGTGGATATGTGTGTCTTAGTTACACCGTAATTGAATCTGATGTTTTACATGTTTTACAGCTCAGGTTAAATAGAATCTATCAACATCCTGAAAAATGTCATGTTAAAATCACACACACATACAGGACCTGCTCAGGTGAAGCACTCGGGTTCACCTTACAGTCACTCAGCAGGAGTGTTTACACTGTGTGTGTGTGTGTGTGTGTGTGTGTGTGTGTGTGTGTGTGTGTGTGTGTGTGTGTGTGTGTGTGTGTGTGTGTGTTTACCCTCTTAAAGACCCGTCCCAGAGGAACACAAACATCACCTGTAGAGATTTACTCTGTCACCGCAGTATTTCCCTCGGCAAACACCCTACAGACCGCACGCAGCTCAGGTGTGTGCAAACACTCCCATTCATAAAAGAGCACTTATTAGAAAGACCAATTCCTTTCATAAACATCAGCCGCCACACACACATTTCCTGAGATTATTATAATCAGACAAAAATGTCAGCAATTAAAATACACAGTATATAAGCATAAATCAAATGAATGTAATGAGTAATCTCTCCATCTGTCTCAGCATTAAACGTGCTGGGCTTCGGTGCCAACTTTTAATTACATATTGACAGCAAAACAGATGCCACGCGCACACACACACACACACACACACACACACACACCACACACACACACACACACACACACACACACACACACACACACACACACACACACACACACTCCTATTCTCAGAAATCTGACCTTATTTTGGAAAGCTTCCTGAGATATAAACATTAAAATTAAAAGTTAGTGACTCACTGCTTTAAAATCTAATAATAGTTGTAAAAGGGATAGCACAAAAGTGATAAATTAACATTGGTTTGAAAAGAACTATGGAAATTATGCACATATAATGTACGATAATTAAAAAAATCAGCACATCTCACTTGAACACTCCTAAAAGATCATAACAGGTCAAAACATGACTCACTTTATAAACGTTTAAGCCTCTCAAAAGCTCATTAAACCAAATCATATTTAAAGAGCTTTACTGGAATGCTAATACTAGATCTGAATTTCCTGAAGGAAATTACTGTGCTTCCAAAGCAGCAAGAAAAATGAAAAAGAAAAGGCAAGTTTGTATAAATGAAATTAGGTTTGTATACAGATAAATACAGATTTTAAAAGACCTACCACAATTCTAAATGCAATAAAGAGGGTATATATTCACATAAGAAAATTATATACACTACTGTTCAAAAGTTTAGGGCTAGTAAGTTTTTCAATATTGATCACCAAAATATACTCACATTATTTGATCAGAAACACAATAAAAACAGTAATTCCAAATTATTGCAATTCCAAATAACTGTTTTCTATTTGAACATATTTGAAAATATAATGTATTTCTGTGATCAAAGCTGAATTACTCCAGTCTTCAGTGTCACATGATTCTCCAGAAATCATTCCAATATGCTGATTTGCTGCTCAAGAAACTTTTTCAATGTTGAAAACAGCTGTGCTGTTGCATTATTTAGATATAGGCTACAAAGTCTAGAATAAAAAAAATAATAATAAAAGGAAGCACATCTAAAGTTGAAATTATAGACAAAATGAAGTCTCTCTATCTTAAAGTTGCAGTGTGTCATTTCTTTCCCACTAAACCTCTTTTGAGGTTGACCTCTCGCTGAGGACGGATAGTTAACGACGAACCCATCACATGATGCCAGGCCGGATCTCAGTCCCAGAATCAAACCGATGATCAGCATTCAGCACAGAATGATGCTTGGTTTCAGCAGAGCTCTGAGCTTCAGCTCCGCCGGGGTCACTGAGGTCATTCTGTTTAAAATGAATCTTCATGATCTCCACTTGAGCATGACATGCACATTTTTTCAGTATGCACACAGGGTTGGAAAACAGTTTGGATCCTGCTCACTGGATTTGGCTGAGTCCAGTTGTGTAGCTGCTCTTGAGCACACAATCAGACACTAGCAAACACACACAGGAAGGTGAACGGAGGAGACACAGGAAGACAGTTGGCAAGACGAATTCTCTCTCTCTCGTTCTCTCTTTTCCCATCCTGAGACAGTGACCAGACTGACTTATTATTTTTAATCACAAAACAACAGGAAATTAATGAGATAAGAGAATGACACACATATTTATTTTCCAGACATAAAGTTTCATAAAAAAAATTTTTCTGAAGCCCTACTAAACTTAACCACTGTCACTAGAACCACTCATTACACAGACAAAACACCCTAGCAACCAAACATGAACATGCTACACAAACCCTACATATATTTATCATCGTGCTTGTATTAATCAACATAAATAACAAAGCCAACTAGCACAAATAACACTCTTAAACTTAACACATGTACTGTGTGTGTGTGTGTGTGTGTGTGTGTGTGTGTGTGTGTGTGTGTGTGCGTGCGTGCGTGCGCGTGTGTGCATGTGTGTGTGTGTGTGTGTGTGTGTGTGTGCGTGCATGTGTGTGCGCGCGTGTGTGCGTGTGCATGTGTGTGCGCGCGTGTGTGTGTGTGTGCGTGTGCGTGTGTGTGTGTGTGTGTGTGTGTGCGTGTGTGTGTGTGTGTGTGTGTGTGCGTGCGCGTGTGTGTGCGTGTGTGAGACTCTCTTACACAGATAGCACAGTGTCTCTGTAAGATGGAACAATTGACTCAACACAAGATCAGTGTTCTGAACACAAGTACACTTTTTCATCTTGTCATTTTCAAATAGATATTCAACATTCACGTATACAAAAACTGAATTTCCCTGACCATTTCCATCTCAGTGTTGTGCAGTAATGTAGTATAAATAAATATATATATTTTTTTAGACAGACAGACAGACAGACAGACAGACAGACAGACAGACAGACAGACAGACAGACAGACAGACAGACAGACAGACAGACAGACAGACAGACAGACAGACAGACAGATAGACAGATAGATAGATAGATAGATATTTGTAAGTTATATATACAAGTTTGGAGGCTTTTTTTCTTTTTTCAAATAAATAAATATTTTTTCTGCAAATAGTATTGCTGTTCTTTTAAACTTTCTTTTCCTCAAATAATCCTGGAAAAAAATGTGTCATGGTTTTAATAAGCTGTTAAGCTTTATGTAATAATTACGAACCTTAGTTAAAATTAAAGTTATTATAAAGCATTAACACTAATAGCCACAACTACTTGTTGCAACATTCTCACCCAGACCCAAAAGCACGAGTTGCTTCACAAAGCTTCACCGTGCATATCTAAAGCACATCTGGAGCGAGTGAAGCAGTCTGATGTTACAGCGGTTCTGTGGAACGGATTCTGAAGCGAGACGGGTTTGGGGTGTTCTAGGATGCCTAGAATGTTCCATATATCAGAAACATATGCTGCATTAAACTACAAAACCACATCACAAGACATGATGGAGAAACCGCTCTCATACGCTGCTACTTCAGATAAATCCGTGAGAATCTGACTCTCAATCTCAAAGGTGTAAATCACTGATTGAACGCACACGCTGATGTCGCTGTTAATCGAGGCGCAGCTTTACAGTGGCATTTGATTCTGACACATTTCAGTGGTTTGGAAGCATTTCAGGAAAATTTAAGATCTGTGAAGCAATGACTTCAGAGAGAGAGAGAGAGACTGCATTCGTGAGACAACAGTTTAAAGGCTGTTTCTGAAACACATCCCTCACCAAACTGTGTGTGTGTGTGTGTGTGTGTGTGTGTGTGTGTGTGTGTGTGTGTGTGTGTGTGTGTGTGTGTGTGTGTGTGTGGATTGAGGGGCAGTGGTGCATCTTTTCAGGTTTTCTGAAGAAAACATGTTATGTGGTTGCTAGGTGTTTGTGGTGTTTGTCAAGGTGCTGCAATGTGGTTGCTAGGAGTTTTAGGTGTTGCTATGTGGTTGCTAGGGTGTTCTGGCCTGAGTGTTGCTATGTGGTTGCTAAGGTGTTCTGGGTGTCTGGCAGGGTGTTGCTATGTGTTTGCTAGGGTGTTCTGACCATGGTTTTGTCATGTGGTTGCTAGGGTGTTCTGGCCAGGGTGTTGCTATGTGGTTGCTAAGGTGTTTTTGGGTGTTTGTCAGGGTGTTACTATGTGGTTGCTAAGGTGTACTTGGTGCTTGTCAGGGGCGTTGCTATGTAGTTACTAAGGTGGTCTGGTCAGGGTGTTGCTATGTAGTTGCTTCAGTGTTCTGAGTACCTGTCAAGGCATTTTATGTAGTTACTAAGGTCTGTCTGATCAGTGTTGCTAGGTTACTAAGTGCTTGATTAGGGTGTTGCTATGTGGTTGCTACAGTGTTCTGAGTACCTGTCAAGGCATTGCTATGTTGTTGTAAAGGTGGTCTGTGATCAGGGTGTTGCTATGTGGTTGCTAAGGTATACTTGGTGTTCTGAGTGTTTCCAGGGCATTGTTAAGCAGTTGCTAACACATTTTGAGTGCTTGTCAGCACATCGCTAAGTTAAATTGTATATTCTAGTGTAAAGTTGCTATGGTGTTCTGAATGGCTGTTAATGGTTGCTATGCGGTTTCTAAGGCATGGCTAGGTGGTTGCTAAGATGTTTTGAATGATTGCTAAGGTGTTCTGAATGGTTGCAATGGTATTGAATTGCTACCCTGTTGTTTTGAGAGGCTGTTAGGAGGCCTGTCCTGACAGTCTAATGATAGGTCAATCTGAGTGATTGACAGCTCCTCAACCAACAGCAGCCAATCAAGTGGGAGGAGTTCCCTGTGGGTACACGGATGGTGATGGCCTTCTATATTACGACCTCACTTCTTTCAAATGCAGGAGGTCACTGTCCACCAGTTGAGCTTTGATCTGGACAGAGCTGTAATGAGAGGGAGGACAAGGTTCAGAGGGCACACGGGTAAAAAGGCAGGTACTGGACCAGGTGCTTTGAGCTTCTAACGTGGCTTAAGTTTATTTCCTGTCCTTCGGCACACAATTAGCCTTGTTTTATATATATATGTATATTTTCTTCTCTCTCTCTCTCTCTCTCTCTCTCTCTCTCTCTCTCTCTCTTTCAGTGGGCTGTTTGAAGTACACCATAATGGTATGGTTTGGTGGTTTGGTTAGACTTTGTGGTTTTCATTGGTTTCCACTAACTAGAGCAGCAATCAAGACCGACTGATTCAGCAAAAACCGTTTCATCTGTCTGCAACACACACACACACACACACACACACACACACACACACACACACACACACACACACACACACACGTAGACACTTTTAATCAGATTTGATTATCTAATAAAGTGAAAATAGCTTCTCTTTCAGCAAAGAGCATGTGTAAAGTTTTTCCGTGTTGAACAGATTACGTTCACTGACTAAATGGCTGGCTGGTGTTCAGCGTGTGCATTAAACGCTGGAAACCATGACTCATGTGGTGCTGTAACACAACTCAATCACACAAACAATTAATTTGCATCCAATTTCATCAGCACACGCAGGGATAAATGCACACTTAGAAGAAAGCAGCGTGCACCCCTTACCGTGAAATCAAACGCACATTTAGTACAAACAGAGTCACCTCTCACACACACATTAAAAGCATAATCAAAATCAAAGTCAACTACAACTTCATCCAAAGCCATAAAAAACAGCTTCATGCTAAGATCAAAGAAGACAGATCTGAAGAAAACTCCAGCACAACAAAAATACTGAGATGGTACCACGGTACAAAGATAGTATCTGATGGAAAAACTACAGTGTAAACATGGTACTGGCATAGTAGTACATGTTCAAACTAATTAAGTATTACCATGGTATCATGTACAAAAATAAGGTAAATGTGCAAAAAAGCATGGTTAATCATGGTAAACATGGGAATTCCATAGTACAGTGTACAAAAATCAAGTTATTACCAGGGTAACGTACAAATATACGGTCTTTCCATAGTACATGATGTATACAAAGCATGGTATTATCATGCTACCATGTACAAAAATATGATTTTACCATGGTAAATATAAAAAACATGGTATTGTCATAGCACATGTAAAAACATACAATAGTATTTCCATGGTGCTATGTACAGAAAATATGGTTTTACTAAAGTAAACGTGCAAAAAGCATGGTTTATTGTAAAAGCACATGATTACCATGGTATTGTGTACAAAAAAACAAGGTACCACGATAACATCTACAAAAAATATGGTATTGCCATGGTAAATGTCCAAAAAGCATGGTATAACCAGATTGTACATCTAAAAGCACAGTATTATCATGGTATCCTGTAGAAAAAACAAGGTATTACCAGACTGGTGTGCACAAAAAGCATAGTATAACCAGGGTAACAAACACAAACAAATATTGTATTTCTTTGGCACCTCGTACAATTTTTTTTTATTTAACTCTAACATAATCATCTTTTATGTTTATATTCTATTGCAGTTATTTCTGCACCAAAAAAAACAAGATCATAAACTCTGAAAAATAATTAATCATAAAACAGCTCATCAAAAGACATCATCACAGTTTCATTAACATGCCTTTAGTCATATGCGACACGACATATAGTATATCGGCAGATTATTACATCTCTGGAACAAAAGCCTCTCTGTCCTGCACTCAAGCGTGAGTGACGTGTGTTTAATTCTTTCTGGAGAGAGCTGAACGTTTCTGTGGTTTTTGTGGCCGGTTCATAATGTGCTACTGCAGAGAGAGAGAGAGAGAGAGAGAGAGAGAGAGAGAGAGAGAGAGAGAGAGAGAGAGAGAGAGAGAGAGAGAGAGAGAGAGAGAGAGAGAGAGAGAGAGAGAGAGAGAGAGACTATTTTATATTCGCAGTATGAGGCCAATGGAAGGAATGTCAGCTTTCCGCACACCACTCCAGAATCCTAAAGTTCTTCTCGCATGTCTGGACCTGCAGGGTTCCCTAAACATCTCTTGAATAACCCACTGAACATTATTAATCACTCATTGCCCACTCCACATATCGGTAACCCAGAAAAACCAGCAGGTATTGACAGAACACAAAACCTTCCAGGTGTGCAGGGTCATAAGGGAGCTGATGGTGTCAGTTTACTATGAATGAATGAATGAATGAATGAGGCATTTATATAGCGCTCTCATTGTGTATTGCTGTACACCCAAAGTGCTTTACAATCATATGGGGATGAGTGGATTGTATATTGGGGACTATGTTGAACTGGATGCAAGGCACAAAATTACTTGCTATCGTATTTGTGCATTTTATGTGCATTAGGTGCAACACATAATTTAACTTTCCTCATTAAGTGTTGCATTAAGTGACAAAATCACAGCCAATGGGAACATACTTGGTTAAAAAAAAAAATATATATAAAGCATTATTGTCTGAAAAATGTAATACAATTTAATTAAATACTATTTTAAATTAAATAAACTTAAAACGGCACATATATAATCGTCATCCCTTGGATGTAAAATAACATTTGGTACATATGATGGTCATCTCTAACATGTAAAATAAAATATAATAAAATAATCTGTAAATGTGTGTTTGGTTGTTTGATATGTACAGTATAGGAAAGCATTGTAAAAGACTTAAACACACACGTGACCTTTAGCATACTGCTCAAATGAAGCATTACAGGACCAACTGCTGCCCTCGAGTGATTCCTCATCCACAGGATAATGAAAACCTTATGAAGGCTCAAAGAGGCTTTGAAAGCTTGTTTACTGGCCCTTACACACATTTACCACAGCAGGCATAGTTTCCACCAAAATACCATAATTACTACAGTTATTGTTTCTATAATTGTGATAAATTGTGAGTACTGTTATATATAAAAAAATAACGCACAAAACAATAAACGCTGTTTGAAAGAGATCCCTAATCTTGTGATAAGAATAGTCAAGTAACCATGGTATTTTTTGCAGAAACCATGTTTACCGTGGTACATTTTAGCAAGCAAACAAAAAATGGTCTAAGTGTGGGTCAGTATTTGGACGAGTGATGCAGACATTTGATGTTTTGTACGGATGTGAACCTCTGTGGCATTTCTGAGGCACATGAATGAAAGTTTTTCATCTGTTTCTCACACAAAAAGTCTCTTCTTTCCATGAGATGGAGAGATACATCAACAGTCGCTCACATAAAACCCAATAAAAGCAAGAGAGAGCTGTATGTGTGTGTGTTGGTCATAAACCAGGCAATCCCATAATTCCTTGTTTCAGGGTCATGAATGTGGCATGTGAGATATTAGGGTTCTTACATGCCACAACAGAGGTCACCACACACACACACACACACACACACACACACACACACACACACACACGTAATGGTTTTTATACTGTACACACACCCTACACCTACCCTACACCTACACCCTCACACACACTCACTCTGTATGATTTATAAGCAAATTATGGGGACACAAAATGTCCTCATAAATCACCTTTCCTTGTACCACATGTCATAACATGTTATTATACAAATTTGTGTCCTCATAAACACATAAACATGCCCACACACACACCAAACACACACACACTCACACACACACACACACCACACACACACACACACACACACACACACACACACTCATGGACATGGATCTCAGTTAAGTGACGTTCATATAGACAGAAGTGGATAGGGACAAAGCCACAGGAAGTCAGTCATTTGTCTGTTGGCAACTTGGCAATGCAACAAAGCTGATCAGAGATCAACAGAGACCATATCATTTTAAACAATGATATGTGGAAAACCATTTCAGAACATTCTCTGTTTGATTCATACATCACTTTTTGCTATCATATTGACATGATGAAGCCAGTCCCCCAATAACATTACACAGAAATAAATATCTTTCTTAATCAGAAATTATGTGTATATATATTCAAAATATTTTAATACATTTTTGTTTAGAAAGTTGGAAAAAAGTATATTATAATTATATATTATTATATTATTATTCCAACATTGAATACTGTACAATTAATATGATATTAAATAAATTGTAATTGTTTTTATTTTGTATTATTATTAGTATATATTATAACATAAATGTATATAATAAAATAGATAATGAATTATCAATTAATATTTAGTAATTGAAATAGCTTTAATTAATTTATTATTAATTAATTACTTATTTTTATATGCATTTATATTATATGCTTTTTAGAGTAATTAAGGAAGTTTTGATCATTCTCATGGAGAAAAAAACAGATCCTGATTTTTTGCCGTGTAAGTCATTTGGCAGGAACGGCACTCACTCACCGACCTTCAGCGATAAAATCTCATAATGCAAAACACTTCTTACATTCAGAACGTAAGAGATTGTGAGATTGTAAGAGATTGTTTACAGTGTTAGAAAAACCTTTCAAATACACTAAAGCAAAAACCTTGAAAAACAGCTGGACGTGTCCCACCCTCTCTTTCCATCTCAAACATGCATAAACACACAAATAAACCGATATCATGCATAAACCTGCAAAAAAAGCGGGTCAGGTCAGTGGGCACAACCGTTAAAGAGTAAGATTTGTGCCGCTTTGTGATTGGTGTGAATTCGCAGCACGTTTTGCGACCCTCCATCTCACTCGATTCTGTGTGAGGAACGTGTATTTTTCTTCTGCCTTAATGAAACAGTATTTTATTCCTCTGCTGTTCCACAGCGAGGGGAGGGAAGAAAACATCTGGAAGACATTTTTCCTTTTTTTTTTCCCTCTTTTTCTCTGGGATCAGCAGACAGCACAATGACGGCTATAGCTTCCAGATGTGAGAACACAAACTCGCTCTCACTGCTCGAATCCCAAATGCCAAGATATAAAAGAAAACCAGCGATGCTGGTCCATCTGTGGCTTTTAGCTGCAAAGACACACATATCCCATGATGCTCTGGGGTGCTCTAGTCATGTTGACACCAAGTTAGTGGCTCTAGCACAGGTATGTAGGGAATGTTATTCTAGAGGAAGTGTGTGCACATGTGTGAGCTTCATGACAGCCCAGGGGAACCTCAGGCTGTCGGAGGGGTGCCAGACACACACACACACACACACACACACAGAGAGAGAGAGAGAGACCCCCCTCAATTAATCACAACAAAGCCTTAGCAAAGCCCAAAAATGGCGTCTGTTTAAAAGCTCTGTGAAAGAGTCCATTCATACAGAATAGAGCAGATAGAAATACAATACTCAAAAACTTCAACTCTGAAACTTTGGGAACCAGAGATCTAAACACACACACATGCACGCATGCATGGCAGACCACAGTGTGTGTGTGTGTGTGTGTGTGTGTGTGTGTGTGTGTGTGTGTGTGTGTGTGTGTGTGTGTGTGTCCGTGGTGCGTGTGTGTGCGTGTGTGTGAGAGCAGCAGGGGTGGTGGGCTGTATCAAGACCAGGTGTAATCCAAAAGACTACAACCCTGTCCATCCGACATGATCCTAATGCAACTAGACTGATTTCATAAAGAAAACGTAAGCAGAAACCCATGCAGAACTCACCACTGCGGCGCTATGACGTTGCCAAGGTGCTCTGAGAACTTTCTAGTGTGTTCTATTTTGTTACTAAGGTGTTGCTATGCAGTGATAATGTTGCTATGGGTTTTCTATTGTATTTCATGTGGTTACTAGGGAGTTTCTATGCAGTGAGAATGTTGCTATGCGGTTTCTAGGGTGTTCTATCTGGTAACTAGGGAGTTGCTATGCAGTGGGAATGTTGTTATGGGGTTTCTAGGACATTCTATGTGGTTACTAGGTAGCTGCTATGCAGTGAGAATGTTGCTATGGGGTTTATGGGTATTCTGTGCTGTGCTAAGGTGTTCTAAAAGGTTTTAGAATGATCTGTGGGATTTCTAGGGTTGCTAGAATGTGGTTTATGTGGTTGCCAGGGGGATACTAAGCTAGGGGCTTGCTTAGCAACACCTAACCTTAAGGTGTTCTAAGAGGTTTCAGAATGTTGCTATGTGGTTTCTAGGGAGTTGCTATGCATTTACATTTATTAATTTAAGAGACGCTTTTATCCAAAGCGACTTACAATTGAGGAATACAATAGGCGATACATTATAAAGAGGCAAACAGACACAGGAAGTGCTTGTAATACAAATGCATTTGCTGAGTTGTTCTGGGAGGTTTTAGAATGTTGCTATGGGGTTTCTCGGGTGTTCTATGTGGTTACTAAGGAGTTGCTATGCACATGCTAAGGTGTTCTAAGAGGTTTTAGAATGTTGCTATGTCGTTTCTAGGGAGTTGCTATGCATTTGTTAAGTTGTTCTGAGAGGTTTTAGAATGTTGCTATGGGGTTTCTCGGGTGTTCTATGTGGTTACTAAGGAGTTGCTATGCACATGCTAAGATGTTCTAAGAGGTTTTAGAATGTTGCTATGTCGTTTCTAGGGAGTTGCTATGCACATGCTAAGTTGTTCTGAGAGGTTTTAGAATGTTGCTATGGGGTTTCTCGGGTGTTATATGTGGTTACTAAGGAGTTGCTATGCACATGCTAAGGTGTTCAAGAGGCTTTAGAATGTTGCTATGTGGTTTCTAGGGAGATGCTATGCATTTGCTAAGCTGTTCTGAGAGGTTTTTGCAAGTGACCCTGCACAAGTCAATCATATTCTGGTCTACAGATATGGCTCTGGTCCGTCAGTCTATGGGATTTTTTCAACCATTTTATCATCTGCAAAAATGACAAGTTACATGATTTAAGGTTTAATTCAAAGTCATGAACAGTGATAAGTTACATGCAAAAACGTAATACTTAGGGTTAGTGTTTAAATTATTAACCCTACATTTACTACTGCTCAAAAAGTTGGGATGACTAAGATTTTTTAAGAAAGTAATACTTTTATTCATAAAATGCTGCATTCAATTAAAGAATGCAAAGAAGTTTATAGTGTTACACACTTTACGTATACCACGTTTCATGTCAAAACAGAGTGAAATGTATCTGTCTCTGTCTGCACTTAAAGTGATGTGTTTTCCAGACGCTGTGTCTCGGGGTGGAGCACTGTAAACCTCTAGGGTGGTCATAATCTGAAGGTCACCAACCACAGTATGCCACCTTTAACCTCTGACCCCGTGACCTCATCTCCTGTAGGTCTGCTGTCAATAACTACAATAACTCACCTCTTTTCCTCCCCTTAATCCCTCATTTTTTTCACTTTCCCCTGCCATTTCTCTCTGAAACAGGCACATACATGCACAGTCCTGAACACTTCTCAACTTCCTGTCATACTAGACGATTCATTTTAGCAATTCAGACAATTTGATTCAGTAAACTGGTTCAGAATATGATTCACCAATTCATTTGACTCATCACTCAAGTTAAACATTTTTTAAATATATTATTTTTCAGCTGTAGATTTTGCAATTATCACATAGTTTTGTGAATCTGAACTGAATCACTACAATAAAAGTTATTATATTTTTTATAATACATTTACATTTATGCATTTAGCAGACGCTTTATCCAAAGTGACTTACAGTGCATTCAGGTTCTACATTTTTTGTCAGTATTACTAATACATAATATTATAATTTATGTTTTTATTCATGTTGTAAATAACTTATTTATCTCTATTGCTATTTAATAAAAAAATCTAATTTGCTCTCTTGTCTTCAGCGTGTTTGATAAATATAATGGAGTCCAATAACTTCAGTGAACTTTATGTGTGTTTGAACCCAGCAGACATGTTGGTCAGGGTTTGGTCCTCACGTCTGAAAGAGGCAATATCTGGTTTTTATAGTGTGTGAACTGAGACCTTGAAGGTTTCACCAACTATCACCCTCCCAAATGCGGCTTTAAATTGAAGGGAGACTTGAAACGCTTGCAATCATAAAACAATGTGACTCTACAACACAACACTATAAAGCCCAAACCACACAAATCAAGAGGGGGGAAAAAACGTACTTCTACATTTGGCCACAGCACTGTCTAATACAGTACAAAACGTACAACATTTCTATCCTGTGATCCCAGAGCTGGACCTCCTACACGCTGAAGGCTAGTGCAGGGTCGAGGGCTGGTCTGATCTGGACCGGTCTTACGTAACACACCCAAAATCATAACTGCTCCCACGGTAACTACTGCTGACATGAGTATTCACATACTTCTACTAACTTTAAAAAAGTGCATACTGTGCTTTCAAAGGAAAAGCTCATGCTTTTAAGTATGAAGCAAACCAGCACAGCATGCACACTACATTATGTATGTATTGATACAAGTTTGCAAAGACTTCATCTATGCATTATGCATGCTTCAAATCTATTTCAGCATACAGTACTAAGACTTGGAATGCCCTAATCATAATATTGATACTACATAAAATTGATAGTAAGTGAAAATATGCATACTTTGAAATATGTAGTATGCTATCTGGACACCTTTGACCATTTTCTATGATTTGGCACATGCCAATCTTTTTCTTGCATACTGTATAGGGCTGGGCGATATATTGCATGTGATTGTCACACACATCTCGTCAGTAAAGACGATTTCATGAGTTTCATGATTAGCGGTAAATCTCCTTCACCTGCTTTCAAATGGAGCACCATTTACTACACAGAGCCGTAGTTCACTGACAAGCTACGCAATATCACGTTCATAATCGCAAATGAATCGCCTTCACATGCAGCCCTAATAGTGTGTAAGATGGATAGTATGGAAAAAGAAGCATATATGCAGCATCCACATTTTATTTTCAACACGGAGATGCACTAATATCCTTTGCATGCTATAAAAGACATTGGGTCTCATTTATCAATCTAACGTAGAAACGAGCACAGATCCGAGCGAAACAAATCAACTTACGACAGAGTTCACGTGTGATTTATGAAACATTCGTATGCAGCCAATCCCATCGTACATTGAAGGCGGCTGAAAGATCGTACATTGATAAATAAAAACACCCGTTTAGAAGCGCCCCTAGAGTTTACGACACGGAGAAACGAAACCGGCCAAAAAGAGTTAGTAATCTCATGAAAAGAAATTGATCAAAAAACACCCTTTAACCTTATAATTGCAAACAATCATTTTTATATGAATATCACGCCCCTAAAACATTATACACACTAGTATATAGATTTTTAGTTATCTTAATTATACACACTAGTATATAGATTATTTAGTTATCTTAATCCACAACAAACCCTTTAAATTTAACGGTATTACAGAACAAGAATGAAAAAATGAATAGCTATACATTTTTTTATTAAACTATGAAGTAAAACACGAATTGGGCTATAGTGGCATTCATTATAAAACAGAATAGCCTACAACGTCAAGCTAAAATGAATTTATTAAAGCGAAACTAAACGGCATTGGGCTCACAAGCCTCTCATTCGACATCAAAATGTTTCTATTTTTGCCATGTAACATTTGGTTGCTAAGTGTTGGTTGCTATTATCTATGATGTAAACAAGGCTTTTTACTTGTGTTCCAATATCTATGTAAAATATCACCCTTCACATGCGCAAAAATGTTTATTATGATTCCTCATGGTCTGTTGTTATGCTGCTATTTGCGCATATAAAGCTAAAGCCCTGAAAAAAATGCAAAGCTTTGTTTGTCGGTTTGGGAAAATAATCTAAATGAACAAAATGCTGTCATTATACAATTCTCTGAAATTGTCTATGCTGCACGCAAGTTCAGGCTAACTCAAAAACTTGCGTACACGAGCTCAGACCTGACGTGAGATTTGATCGTAGCCACCACTCACGTCCACATTAATAAATTCCAAGTTTTGCGTAGAAACGACCGTACGCCCAATTTTCGGTCGTACGTTCATTTCATAAATGAGGCCCATTGTGTGTGTGAACAGATGCACACTTCAACATTTTGTCAACACTGATAAAATAGACACTATGCAAAATGAGACATACTTTAAAAACCCACTGTAAATTGTACACAACCCATGCATTCATATTCAACATACTATCTTTTTTAGAGGTGCACTCATCATAATATTGCATGTTATGTAAGATAGATAGCATGTGAACAGATGCATACCTGCATACTATGTTATCCAGTCATTACATTGACATAGTATGCCTTAATCTGGTACACTATTTAATATGGAGAGCATGAGACTGATGTATACTTATAAAATCCATTGTAAATACTACGCAATCCAGTCAATGTGACATTCCATTTTAAAAACATTTTTGAAAAACATGATTTGATATGCACTAATTGTAATATTGCATGCTGTATCAGATACTAATATTGCATGCTGTATCAGTCACTACTGACATACTAATTTCAGCATACTATGATTTAGGTAGTTTACTTTAAATCTTGTATACAATTTAATATGGAGATTTGAGAACATGTAAATACTATGCAATCCAGTGACTTTTAACATACTATGAGTTTAGTAGGGGTGGTCAGTAACAAGTAAAAGTAATTCGTTACTGTATTAAGTAAATTTTTCACATGCTATATTCGCTGAGAGTAGTTTTATTTTGTAACTTTTACTTTTACTTCACTACATTCCAAAGCATAAGATCGTACTTTTTACTTCACTACATTTCATAAAACCGTCACTAGTGATACCAGAACATACTTTTCATGAACCTTTAAATCGGTTCGCAGTCGCAACAAACGATTCACTCACGAATTGGAAAGATCCGATTGCAGCTACTCGAGTGAAAACTTGATAAATAACCGTTTAGAGCGAGTTTCAGGAGAACTACAAGTAAAGAACATGAGACTAATGCATTTTACTTTTTAGCTCAAAAATATCTTGTAAATACCATGCAATCCAGTCACTTTTGACATACTATGATTTTAGTTGCACTAATCTTAATATTGCATGCTATGTATCAAATATATTCTATTTGAACATATGCATATGAATGTTTATTCTAACCATACTGTAAATAAGTAAATATTGTTACATACCAACTGTCACTAACAAGCTTGCTGGTGCTATAGGAATTTTTAGATATAAAGTCCAAATATTTTTATTTCAACCACAGCATACTATGATTCCATCTGAGGGGAAAAGTTTATTTGAATCTTGCATACAATTAACTATGGAGAGCATGAGACTTATGCATACTTATAAAATCAATTGTAAATACTATGCAATTAAGTCACTTCTGACATACAGTAGCCTACAATGATTTTAGTAGCACTAATCTTAATATTGCATGCTATATAAGAAAGATAGTATGTGAACAGGTGCATACTTGCATACTATGGCAGCCAGTCACTATTGACATACTATTTTCTGCATACTATGATTTAGGATGTTAACTCTTAACCAAGCATACTATTTAATATGAAGAGCATGAAACTCATTCATACTTATAAAATCCATCTTAAATAATAATATGCCATCAGTGATTTGGAGTGTACTAATCTTAATATTGCATATTAGTTAGTATGCAAAAGGGGATTCTGAGGGTTCGATTAGGCGGGAAACCCTTCATCCTCTTCCTGTTGGAACTAGACTGGTACCTTTTAATAGCCAAAGGGAGACACTGCTTGTTCTGTTAATGGGAGCCATGGAGCCAAAGGCAACATGAACCTGATTTCTCCACAATGTTAATATTCCTCTCTACAATTCTCACTGAATCAAACTCTGAATGAAGAATCAGGACGGCTGAAACAGACAGCTTGCGCTCATTAAAAAAAGAAACATATTTGAAAGGCACTAAGGGTGTGAAAGTTTGGCTCCAAACGTTACAGAGTTTCTCCTCTCATGGTTTTAAGGGTCTGCAGAACACAACAACAAGAGTAACCAAAACCAGAGACAACACACGTAGACAATAAACAATCGTTACAACATGCCATTTGTTAAAAAAAATAGTTTACTCTCAAAAGTGAAGCACACACCCATCAGGCTGAATGAGCGAGGCTGGTCCGCCGAGAGTGTTCGTAAAACAGTCATAAAACAGCACTAGTGTGAGTAATAAAGCAGAATAGCCCTGCACAGGAAGTGCAGCAGCATCCCTTTCAGCCATTTTACTTTACAAGCTTCTGTCTACTGTGACGTAACAGCATCGCTGTATCCCACAATGCACTGCTAGTCCCACCATAAACTCAGCAAGTCATTCTGTACCTACAGATTCCATTCGGTTAGTCCCGCCCACTGCATGACATCACTGTCAGACCACATGTCATGGAAGCAGTGAGCGTTGCTGTGCATCCCTGCCAGTCTGGCTGCAGATCAAGTCCACCATCTTTTCTGAATTACCCTGCTACACGTGAGCTCTAAATAATATTGGAAGCATACAGAAATTAAGTGCACTACATAGGGGTCACAGCACAGCTGTATTTAGAACACAGCATAAAGCATGCTTTGGTCAAGCAAGTCTGATGTGACTCTAATGAGCGTGTTTCTATCGAAATGTACTCAACAGATGTTCTTAATATATAAAACAATCAATCAAGTCGATGAATCACTCCAATTAATTCAGCCTTGACTCATGCAAGCAAAAGGGATTAAGTAGAGTTATTTAACAATTACGATGGACTCTTAAATTGGCTGAAAATGAATGGCTCTCAAGTGCAGCAAAAAAACACTTTTGGCTATTAAAACAAGTTTTCACACCATTTGACCAATGAATGTTCATGGTTTTCCCAGATGTTCATGATTATGTTTATAAAAATCAGTTTGTGTCCAATATTTCAGAGTTTACCATAACTAGAATTTTTTTATTTCTATGACTTTTCCAGGTCTGTTTTAAGATGCAGGTTTCCCATGACCCAATGCGGTTCTTGAGTTGCTAGAAGTTTCTTTGGCGATTAAAACCCTCTTGGTGTTTCATTATAGGGTCTTCAGATCAGTGTTGTGCTTCCTGGGTTCTTTAAATAACTAGAGAATATATGATCAGATTATAAAACTCTTCTAACTGGAATCTTGATTTTTTAAAGAGTGCATCTTCTAAGATTTGGTATCATTGCCAAACTAACTCTCTATTAAATACTGTAAGACAGCATGTTCTTGATACGCTCCTGGACCAAAATGTTCTCAATAATTCCATAACTATAATGAGCAGCCAAGCTGCCATGACCAGACACGAAGCTAATCACACATGCGGAGCAGAATTTCCAGCCCCCCCTCCCTCTATCCCTCCCCCTCTAGCCTGAAGAGAGAGAGAGAGAGAGAGAGAGAGAGAGAGAGAGAGAGAGAGAGAGAGAGAGAGAGAGAGAGAGAGAGAGAGAGAGACAGAGAGAGAGAGAGAGAGAGAGAGAGAGAGAGAGAGCGAGAGAGAGAGAGAGAGAGAGAGGGGGGTACTCCCTGGGACAGGCTGGAGAAACGAGGAGGATGAGAATGAGAGATCATATCCTGTCTGATTTGGCTCCGTCGTTACTGTACAAACCACAGATTCACGTTCACATTAAACTATCAAATCTGAGTGTGATACACAGAGCTTCGTAATGAAGTGACACTAAAAACAGATGTCAAAAAACTGAAGCAACCATAGAAAGTGATACACATTTTTATGCATTGTTTTTTTACTAATGGCATATTGCAGAGGAGATCGGAATGTGATGCGAGTTGCTCTCTACAATAACTGTTTTATATAGTCTCCTGAGTAAATCCTTCTAACAGTGATTTACAAGATAATTGCGAGCTTCACCTCGAGCATCTCTGATGTACTAGAGAAGACACGCAGCGACTCCACCCTGACCCACTGATGTTCTTCATTACAGATCATCCACCAGGAGCCAAGACTTATGAATAACTGGCATTTATTTACATTTATATCCGTTTTTTACAAAACAGAGAGCCAGAGTGATGCATTTGTTTTATGAGCCTATGGAAAAACTTCTCTCTCTCTCTCTCTCTTTCTCTCCTGGTGTGTTTCTCATCCTGCATATTTTTCCAATTACGTTCAGCAGTCAGCGCGCCTGCTGGAGGAAAACTACTTTCTAACAGATCCCCTAAAAAGCATGAGAAACATCTTCCAAAAAGTCTACAAACCCGATCAAGGTTAACACAACACACACAGTCTGAAACCATAAGTGGTCCAGATGTCATACAACCCTAAAGATAAAGATTTCTTGAAGTCTTTGAGATCTAGTAAAGAAGTATTTGGCTGTACAGAGTTTAGGTTCTTCAGATTCTGGATTCTGGTGAAGCATCAGTACATAAATTGTTTTCTAAAAGGGCGGTTCTCCAGTAACATTGATTCTAACTGAAAAGTTTAAAAGTTCCACCGATGACTTTTTAATCTCTATTTCTAGAAAACTAGACCATCTATGCTGCTTTACGGATGCCAAACCAATGCCATGTAGTGAAGAACCTTTAATGCAACATCAAGAACCCTAAACATTTGCAAAATAACCACTGAGGAAAATGTGTTATGTTTGAGTATGAAATCCTGGGATCCAGATTTCTTCTATGATGGCTTGATTTACTAATTTGCATAAGAATAGTGAGTGTTACACGGACTGGTGGGAGCAGCGTAAACGATCTGCATGCCACAATAGATGATGCATCACGATCTCCTCGCGCAGCTGTTGCATTGCACGGGAAAACTTCCCTGATTCCGTTATTCGCCGCTGCTCTAATGTTTCCCTGCAAAAACGGAACTCCAGCCGTCCCTAGTAGAAAAATCCCACTCTAGGGCCCCTACCATCCCCTCCTGCGGTCACTGCAGTCCAGGACATGCGGACTTACTGTGGGGAAGCGCAGCCCCTGGTGAGCGCGGCCCGCGGCACAAAGTAACAGTTTGAGAAGAGCTGATTCGCCGCTTACCTGCGCTGACTCGTGAGGTGACAAACATCAGGAATACTAGGAGTACCGACAGCCGCACCTCCTTAAACCTCCGCTTTACTTTCCATCTGATAGGTGTATCCATGACCACCTGCGCCCGTCCTGACGGGAAGAGTTCGGTTATATTATTATGACAACTGCTTAAAATCAGGACAGAAGCAGTAACCCAACAGTCCCGGAGAGAGAGAGAGAGCGCGACAGCTCAAAGTCTCTCATGCAGCCATACGTTAATAAAGTCCTGCAGGAACATTCAGTGGATGGATAGATGGATGGATGGGGCACCTCTCTCCCTTCTTTTCCCTTCTGTTCTTTCCTTCCTTCAGTGCGCTGCAGTGATGCCCCCGTCACTGAAACTTCGCGGAGCCAAAGTGGGAAAAAACTTCATTCACACAGACTGTCATTCATGCAGCGAGCGGCCAATCGGTGATCAGCACCGACAATGCGCGGCTTCTGATTGGCTTGTGCTGTGGGTAGGCGGGACGTTTACAGTGTTGGACTTAATTTTCTCTCTCTCTTTTTTGTCTGCAAGAATTGAGTCCATTGCAGTCTGTCTTTTAGTATTTTTGACTCCTCTAATTTGATGGGTGTAGCATCAGAAAAACTTTAGGGCAATTACCCAGTTAAAGGACCCTTGTTAATATAATATCCTAAATAAATAAGGCAGAAAAAACTGTCCTTTATATGTCTGGCATCAAAAAGGCCTTGTAATACTAAAAACACATGGAAAACTGAACATATATAACTTAAAATGGATTTTGCATCACCCAGAAGGGGTTTATTTTTTACAATAATGATCGTCTGATTGCTTGCAACATGCCTGCTTACTAAAATAAATGAGTAAATGCACCTGAAATATTGATTAGATACGATACCTATTAACAATATTCCTTGTAATTGAGTCACCATTGCGTATGAAAATACATAAAGACACTTGCTTTGTCTTACCTTGTGAACTGTTCTAGCATAGGAACAGTGTTGTGAATGGGAGCCCAGGGTTATTCCAAGTTGTTCCTAAAATTAAACTTTGCAGACTATTTTAGGGCTGAAACGATTCAGGAGCTCTTAGCGTATGCGACAGCTGGAGCGCACAAGGCCACAAGGGTGATGACCTTTCGACACGGGTCCGAATGAACAGAGGGGAAGGGAATCCTGTTCAGGTTACATGTACAACAAAATCAAACCACTTATTTCCCTTTTAAATCAATCAATATATTAATCAAATTTAAATAAATGCATAAATACAGATTTAAAAGTAGATAAAAGAGGTGCAATATTATGACAAACTCAGTTGCAGTCTTTTGGATGAGACGTTAAACCGAGGTTCTGACTCTCTGTGGTCATTAAAAATCCCATGGCACTTCTCGTAAAGAGTAGTGGTGTAACCCGGTGTCCTGGCCAAATTCCCACCACTGGCCCTTGTCAATCAAGGCCTCCTAATAATCCCCATCCATGTCTCTCTCTCCTCTCCACCTGATTGTGTGTGTGAGCTCACTTGATGCTCTATGATTCTCTCTCTCTCTCTGTAGCCACCTGTAGCTGGTGTGTGGTGAGCGCATACACTGATTGGCTCTATGCTCTCTCTCTCCAACTGTTGTGTGTGGTGAGCGCATACCTGTGGCTGCCTCTCTCCCATCGCATCATTGATTGGCCAAGTGGGTGTGTGGTGAGCGCATGCTCTATGCTCTCTCTCTCCACCTGTACTGGTGTGTGGTGAGCGCATACACTTGATTGTCTATGACTCTCTCTCCTCTCCACCTGTTGCTGGTGTGTGGTGAGACCTTGATTGGCTCTATTCTCTTTCCTCTCCATAGCTGTGTGTGGGTGAATAATTGATACTCTCTCTCTCCACCTGTAATTGTGTGGTGAGCGCATAACTTGATAATGTCTCTCCTCTCCACCTGTAGCTGGTGTGTGGTGAGCGCATATATATATATATATATTCTATATATGAAAGTGACGTGACACATGGCCAAGTATGGTGGACCAATACTCAGAATTAGTGCTTTGCTCTCCTCATTCAAGTCCTCATCCAAGTGCTCTACACACACACAGCATATCTCTCCTCTCTGTGCTGGTGGTGTTGAACACTTACTTTACACAGTGCTGGTTGTGGTGAGCGCATTCCACACATCTGGAGCAGTGGGCAGGCAATTTATGCTGCGGCACCCAGGGCTTTGCAGTGCAGCAGTTGGGGGTTCGATGCCTTGCTCAAGAGCTGGTGTGTGGTGACCTCGTCTGGTCTCTCTCCTCTCCATTGCTGGTGTGTGTGTGAAGGTGGTCTCTCTCTCTCTCCAGAGCTGGTGTGTGGTGAGATACACTTGATTGGCTGTCTCTCTCCTCTCCACATTGTGTGAGGTGAGCACTCCCCCCACCTGTAGCTGGTGTGTGGTGACAATTGATTGGCCTTCCTCTCTCCTCTCCACCTGACTGGTGTGTGGTGAGCCCCCCCACCGAGACTCTCTCTCATCTCCACCTGAGCTGGTGTGTGGTGACCTGCGTCTCTTCTCTCCTCTCCACCTTTGGGTTACGAGTCTGACTCTCTCTCCTCTCCTCTGTAGCTGGTGTGTGGTGACCATTAGCGACTCTCTCTCCTCTCCACCTGGCTGGTGTTGTGGTGATTGCATACTCTCTCTCCTCTCCAAGCTGGTGTGTGGTGAATGGATTTCTCTCCTCTCCACCTGTTGATGTGTGGTGAGCGAACACTTGAAACTCTCTCTCCTCTCCACCTGAGGGTGTGTGGTGACGATACACTTGAAACTCTCTCTCTCTCCACCTGAGCTGGTGTGTGGTGAAGAGGCATTCTCCTCTCCTCTCCACCTGTGCTGGTGTGTGGTGATGTCCGTTGTCCTGTGGCTGCCATTGAAACTGGTGGTGGTTGAGACCATTATAAATAATATACATATTGAAAATTATATATTTATATATGTCATTTTACCAATACTCAGAGGCATTCAACCCATCCAAGAGCTGAACACACACACAGTTTAACGAATGATTACAAAGACTTTCTCCCCCCACCAACATTCTGCCGACCCGAGACTTGGAACAACATGGACTAATCAAGAAAGAGGACGAGAAAGAAAGAGGCATTACGAAAAGGAAAGTCACAGTTAAAATGATTTAGAAAGACCCGGAACGTTATTGAGAAGATAAATAGGGTGAATTTAGATTTTGTGTTGACTGTAAGTGTGCCAGCGGTTACTGCAGTTGAGCTGAGGTTTACAGTACAGAATGACGTGTTCACAGAATCCCAGACGCATGAGCTCCAGGTTACACGCGCAGTACGCTGTACGCAGTGATGTCTCACTTCACCTCAGGGAATGTGAACAATGCAGCTTCTTTTGTGCAAGGTGTCCGTGAGCCAGCGGGGGGCACACACTCCTGTGCAAGCCTGCAAAACACACACACACACAAAATTAAGACTCGCCAAATGCCAAATGGAACTATAATTGACTAAAGGTTGAAAAAACATTTAGTTCTCGGTTACCATTTTTTAAAGGAAATACAGTTCTTGAAGAAAATGCAAGTGATGCTTGCCTGAGTTACTTTGATGCATTTCTATGTGATAGGGCTTCTGAACATTTTATTATTATTTATATACTATTAAGTTATTTATTAATATTTAGAATTTTTTAACGTTTATTTGTATATTCAGTTTTTATTTAAATTTTACCTTGTAAAAAATATCCATAAAAACAGAAAATGTGTATTATTTCCCTTAAACCTAAAACACAACATAATGCAAAGACATGAAAAATCTGTTTTAAAAATCCTTCATATTAACACAGCACACTGTGTCCTATTTTTACAGACTTTTGTGTATTGAAGTTTACGTTTTACGTTTTTGTTATGTGCTTTTGTTTTTTATCATTTTCATATTTATATTTAGAATTAATATTTTATCTAGTTCAGTTCTAATTATTTAAGTACTTCAACTTAAACTTATTTTAATTAAGTTGCTTTTTAACTAAAATGTTGCAGTTTTTTTTTTTGTGCTATTTTTGAATTTAATTTTACTTTTTATATGTTCTTTTTTTACTTTAATTTTAGTGAAATTTTTGGTAATTTTATGTAAGTGTATGGTAGCTATATTTTCAAAACTAAACTATAAAATTAAATAAATTGAAAAACAGAAATCAAAGAGACAAAAAACAATATCATATATCATAAGTCAGACTTAACAAGAGGATTCTCCCCAAGCCTTCAAACTGATGTCATCAGAGCGAGAACGCCATTCCAGAGCGGAAGCTAATGTTCAGTTTTTGATTAAATATTATGACGGCATGCTATTTTTTTCCAGTGTATTGACACGATTTAATTATTCACTACAAGACTAGTCATGTGCATTAAAAAAGAAAGTAGGGTCATTTTTGATTTCATGACGACTTCAATCATTTTCGATACCACTGGCAAAACTACCACATACTGTATACCTGGCCTGGATGTGCCATACCAGAAGAATATTTCCAAGAGCTTTAGCTAATGAAATCCATTATCCATTATGATGTGGATGAGAACCTGTGGCCAAATCCACAAGACAGGGTTGATAAAATCATAAAGTGCAGTGAGGGACACTCTAGTTGACATTTTACTTTAGGCTTACTGTAGTTTAATCTTGTTTTTTTACCTGTTGCAGATTATTTCATCAATAATTTTCACATTTGAATTAATGATTCCAGTGTCTGTACCTTTTCTCTCTAGTCTATTACAATAATGTATGAATGTGTAGAACCATAATGAAAGCTTTATCATGTGTTTTGCACAACTATATTTAATGATTGTTCTAACAACTACACAGAGAAACTATGGGTATATTGTGTGTGGGTGATCTAAAGTAATGTTCCTATGATATTTCATAATACATGAGTATTTTAAACCAATGCTTCTGCAAATGCAAGGCTTCTTTAAAGATATGAACGCTATATGCAAAGTTTTGACCATTGGACGCCTGTGTTACAAATAACGACTGTTTTGTGTTTCGTTCTAGAGTTTTGAAAAATGACAAAGGTTCTTTTATTAGTGCAAAAATGATTGTAAAAACTGTAAATATTAAATTAATTTTATGTCAACCTAACATGTATAATCATAACAAATAAATAATAATGCATTGTTTAAATGTTTAAAAAAACCTAAACAGTATAATCTTATGCTTGAAATGTTTTTGATTGTATGACCCAGGCTAACAGTAATATTGTGAATATTTTATGTGAATATATTTTGAAATATAATTTATTCCTGTGGCTCATTACTCCAGTCTTCAGTGTCACATGATCCTTCAGAAATCATTCTATTTATGATCATAATCATCAATGTTAAAAACTGTAACATTTGTGTGAAAATTGTGATATATTGTTTTCAGATTCTCTGATTAATAGGAAGTTTAAAATAAAATTTATTTAAAATATAATTATTTCATTATAAATTACTTTTCTGTCACTTTTTGTCCAATTTAATGCATTGCTGCATGCATAAAATCATACTAATATCCAAACTTTTGAAATATTTCAAATAATTAATGAAATATTTGGTGCAACCGTAACTTCCTCTTTTTTTCCCTTTAAATTGTTTTTCTTTCTCTCATTAATTCTAATCAATGCAATGAGTGTGGTTTGAAAACAAAATAACATGCTGCTATTTTCAGAAATGATAAACGTTTTCATGTGAAATGCAGTTGCCACATGCATGAATCGTCCATAATAACCCCCAACCCAACATTCATGCTAAACACTGGTCAAAATGTCACAATTCATGGCATAAAGCTGGGCTGTGATTGGTCCAAATGATCGTGAACACATTCTACTGCTCCTGTGGTTGTGGTTTAATAACAGATGCTCGAAGGAGAGGAAAACAAAATAATTATGAACGCGCAAAGGGACGAGAGGCAGAGAAGAGGGGATGGAAAAATAGTGATTTGTATATGGAAAGAATCATTGAAGAGGAAGATTCAGCCAAAGTACAATCTGAGATTCACATGCACGTGTTCTTAACTCCAGAAATTATTAATTATGGAAAAGCGAGAGATACTAAACATGACCAGACGAAACAAGCCAGTACAAAACTCATAAATGTAAACACTATTCATCACTGTATTCAGTGTGCTTAGCGAATAAGGCAGCTGGCTTTTGCTTGGATAACATTTCAAATCAGATCGGATTTCACCTTAACTTAAAGCTCATCCAATATGCAGATGAGTTTGTTTCTTCGTTATAACAGATTTGGAGAAATGAGCATTACATCACTTGCTCACCAATGGATGCTCTACAGTGAATGGGTGCCGTCAGAATAAGAGTCCAAACAGCTGATAAACACATCACAATAATCCACACCACTCCAGTCCATCAGTTAACATCTTGTGAAGTGAAAAGCTGCTTTTTTGTAAGAAACAAATCCATCATTAAAAGCATTCTTGAAAAGTACATACAGTATACTAAGCAGTTTTAATTTGACTAAAGCAGCGCACATTTTTTCAACATTGATAATAAATCAGCATATTAAAATATTTTCTGAAGTATCGTGTGACACCGAAGACTGAAGAAATGATGCTGAAAATTCAGCTTTGCATCACAGGAATAAATTACATTTTATAATATAGTCAAATAGAAAACAGTTATTTTAATTTGTAATAATATTTCACAATTTTACTGTATTTTTGGTCAAATAAAGTGCAGTCGTTGTGAGCAGAAGAGACTTCTTTTAAAACAAAAAAATCTTACCAACCCCACATTTTTTGAATGATACTCGAGTATTGATCATTAATATCATCCATCTCACACAAAACAAATACAATGTAATAATATTAGACTTTGATGTTCTTTAGTGCTCTCAAATGTCCTGCAAAAACACAGCAGAGAACGAGGGAAACTCGAAATAACAGTGATGGACAGATTGGCGAAGTGAGATTTCTCTTCACCCAGAACATCAGCGGCTCACCCTGCACGTTCCCTCAGGTGCCATCAGTCAATATAAAGGTGTTATGAATAAGTGCTTATTAATACATCTGCATCTGACTGCTTAAACTCAGGGGAATTTAACATGACATGCAATGCAAAGAGAGACAAGCAATTATAGAATCATTTACCACTGGATCTCCATCAAGGTTTTCACACGTTTTATCCCGCAAACAGTTTGATTTGAACTCAACAGTTTTTAGATCAGGAGTGATCATGCACAAACACAAATGTTTCTTCTGAGAATATGTATTTTTTATATATTCTTCACCATGAATAAAAGTTTGAACATTATGCAAACTAAATACAAAAAAAAAAACAGTCTTGAAATTTGTACTAAATGCACGCATTAAAGGTTAAGATTATTTTGAGGTCAAGTCAAAAATAGCATTTCTTTCCGTTTCATTAGCACGTTTGAACTATTTGTAACATCAAATATAGCTTCATCATCAGTAGAGGAGCAGTGTCTGTACATGTGGCAACCGTCTGTGCCTTCATCCTTCACTGCTCACTCCTCTCACCATCTCGGCCTTCGAGGGAATCTCCAGCGTGTTTGGCTCAGATCGTTCACGCTGAATTCACTCCAAGTGCAGAAAGGCTTAGTCTAAATGTTGTTGAATTTCCTGATAAATGTCATCGGTAAATGACCTAATCTCTTGGCATTGGCCCTCATTGTCTGTTTGCAGAAGGCTGTGGAGATGCAGATGGATCCTGAGGGAATTAATGACTGAAAATCTTCTCTAAAGAGCAGTTAGATTGACTAATTCATTATGTTTTTGATTACAGTGCTTTAGTCACTCATCATAGATTTAAATTCTAAAATTAAAAGGAAAGTGTGAAACAAGACGGGTCTCTGAGCGGCCGCCTTGTTGAGGTCACATGACCAGTAATAGAGGAACACCATAGAATAAAATGAACCAGCAATTAAGTTAATAAGACAAAACATCACATAAATGTAACAGAAACCCTTTAAACTGACCAGAGAAAGTCTATTATAACCATGTGCTTGTATTTATACTCAAGATCACTGCACATTTTACACTGAGTCATTTAAAACAAGGCTGGACTTTTTCATACTTGTCTTATAATTTAAAATATGTTAAATAAATAGGCATCACAATAATATTATTTGGGTTGCAAAGGGGCGGAAATTTTCCAAAAGTTTAAAAAAAATCCTCAAATCTTCTGAAAGTTTATGAAATTTCTGGAAAGTTTCAGAAATGTGCTGAAACCGTTCCGTCTTTTTATAATCCTAATTATAATTAAATATATGCAAAATGTTATTTAGATTTTCAGATTTGCTAATGGTGACATTTATTAGTGTGATATTATATAATTAGTGCTTTTAAAATAAAATAGTATTATCACACTTGATTATTTAGTTTATTGTTTATTTAAAAAACGAAAAAAAGTGCAATAATATTATTATCACTATTATTAATGATTATTTATAGTTATATTTTATGGGTCACACTACATGCCGTGGCCCGTGTGAGGATCAAACCGAAAAAATCTCCAGGTTCTCATATGAGAACCAGGCTGAAAAACGTATGTGCAGCCCTGTCTGTATCATGAATCGGTTAGTCTGGACTGGCAACGTGATTCGGCTTGCGCGCGCTATTACCAGAGTTACCAGAGTAATCAATACAAGAGACTCGAGAATGGAGTGGATCAGAGAGGCAAAACTACTGGCCTGTTCATGACTTCAAGTGCAGGTCAGTTTCATCTGGGCTGTAGTTTTGTGTTCGTTTACTTAATTAAGAAATAATCTGCTAGCAACTCTTGGCAGTAGCAGCCAGATAATTAATAATAAATAAACTAAATTACTATCATCACTCAAAATAAAGAACATCATTATTATCTACTGTAAAGTTACAGTAGTAATTTAGCAGACAATTGTTATAAAACATCGTGTTATAATACATTTAGAGGGAGCTAGGATAGATAACAACACAACCCTTAACCACGGTTACTAGTTAAACCACGGTAACAACAAATGAACCATGGTTTTGCTACACTAACCATAGTCTAACCATGAAATGTGTAGTAAAACTATGGTTGTAAAGCATAACTGAGAAATTCGTTTTTTTACTATAATAAACCATGGTTAATTTTGGTAAGAGAAAAATATGACTCATGATAATGCAATAACATGTACAGTATTAGGATTTTTCTTTAAAGATATTGTCATGATGTAATTATTATTGTACTAATTTTGACATTTAGGCAGTTTAGAAAGTATAGTTTTGTTAAATCTATAGTAAGTCATTATAAGATTTAATAACAACACATGGTTATAATGTGATACCTTAAATTGAACTTAAATGTGACCCTGGAGCACAAAACCAGTCTTAAGTCGCTGGGATATATTTGTAGCAATAGCCAAAAATGCATGGGTCAAAATTATCTATTTTTCTTTTATGCCAAAAATCATTTGGATATTAATGGCTCTGGGTGAGCGGTTCTTTTTTCTGCTGAGGAGTGAGGCACAGACGTCTTACCTGGATGGGTTCAAGGTCAGACGAGGACAGAAAGCGTAAAACAGGAACAGGAGGGGAGAGAAGCCGGACCTTGGCGCCAGAGGCAAATGCATCTCTACACAGAGGGACAGGTCAACAAGGCCATCGAATCCATACAGAAGCTCATGGGTATCATTTTTTATCTTATATCTCCTTTTCCAGTCCAACACAGAGCACAGCTCTGCACAACCCCTCATTCCAGTCGCAGGATGCTGCTAAAGTCTTGAACTCAATAGCAAACTCAATCCCTGAACAACCTCCTTGACGTAGCTGTGCCAGCTGGGTTGCCACCTCATCAACCTGAGCGGACTGAACAAATAACTTTACCTGACAGAAGTTCTCAAAGAAAGCACATACAGGGGCTCGGGCATCTAACAGTGATGTGCACTGGGACAGGGTCAGGACGTACACCACCTTGGTCTCCTCCTGGGTTTACCAAAAAGGCTGTAGGGAAAAAAACAGGTTGCACTGAATAACAAAGAATGGAATAACAAGAGGGCAGCCTCAATATCTTATATTAAAACAGACGCAAGACACACATAACATAGACAGTCACATGTGCTTTGAATTTGATTAAAAATGAGTCTAATAAATATCAAACCCCAAATATTTTCTATATTTTCTAAAAGATATTTTAATGTTTGCTCCCCACAGTTGTTGACTTACAATCAATGTCAATACTTTCAAGGCTTGAATAAGTGTGCTAATAAGATCATGGTGAAATTTGCAATAAAAATCAGCATCTTAGTCAAACTGCTTTTTTTAGTGTGAGCTCAAAATCTCACATAAAAGCCCAGAAAGTTGTCGCCTGTGATGTTAATGAATCATGTCTCAGTCTGTCTGCACTCCACCCTGTGTCCACCAGCACTGATCTGAGAACAGTGTCATGTGTCTGTGC
>CM049812.1:1728409-1815529 GCA_027422405.1 Ptychobarbus kaznakovi | reverse complement strand
TATGATCGGTCCAGTTCAGTTGAAATTTTGATGGTTTTACCTAAGAAGACAATAATACGAGCCATAAAACCAAACCTCAACTGCATGACTGCACTAACATTATTTTAGGCCTCAAAACAGAAAGATGTTTTATTCAATGCATTATCCAGACTATTTATATTTCCGTGTCTACACTGGAAGCCAGTAACACAATACAACTTTGGTGTGGAAGTTGCTTGCAGTGTGTAGTTTGGTGTCACAGATCATATAAACATATGAACTGGTGAAATGACTGAAAAGTGCTAATGTAACCTGCTGATTGACTGAGAAATCAAAACCTCTTAGTCAGCCTAAACTAACCCGGATCACCTAGAACCATTCAAAGGATGTTTACATTAAACATAATTTCAAGAATTATATATTTGGGCATTTTTATATTGAGAACACTAGAGGGTAAAGGTCATCAGCATCTCTCGTGTCTCGCTGTGTTGATCTACAGACCACCAGTGTGTGAATCAACAGCTCAAATCTCTTCAAACTGGAATCTCCTTTTAAACAAACACACAGGAAATAATAAGAACAACTACATCACATGTGGCACATCTGGATTATTCAACTATAGTCTACAGTTAAGGAATACTAGTTCACCCCACAAAAAAATATTTCTGAAAATGTACTCACCCTTTTAGCTTGGCATCATTGGATCCTCAGCAGTGAATGGGTACCGTCAGAATGAGAGTCCAAACAGCTGATTAAAAAAAATTATCCACAAGCAATCCACACAAGTCCATTCCATCAGTTAATGTCTTGTGAAATAAAACTGCTTGTAATCCGTAACAACTCTTCCTCCAGTGATGAAGTCTATGTTGTCCTCTCGCATCAAAATTCACTGGCATTTTTGTTTAGAATGTTTTGGACTGTATGGAGTTGTAAACTGTGCTGGATCTGTGCAGATTTCTCTCCTGATTCAGATGACAACTTGTTTACTGGAGATAGCAATATTATGGATAGAGAACTTGATGAAGTTAATGTTAATGATTGATTAATTTTGGCTTCACAAGACATTAACTGATGGACTGGTGTGGATTGTGATGTTTTTATCAGCTGTTTGGACTCTCATTCTGACGGCACCCATTCACTGCAGAGGATTCACTGGTGAGCAAGTGATGTAATGCTGTATACATTTCTCCAAATCTGAGGAAGAAATAAAATCATCTACATCTTGGATGGCCTGGGGATGAGTTAAATTTCTGCTAATTTTCATTTCTGGATGAACTATACTTTTAAATATGTAATGGTCAATTCTAGGAAGACATTTGGAGGATGTTTGACTTTATAAATTAAGAAATAGTAATCTATTTATATTCAATAATCAAGTAAAATGTGTGTCACTCAATAAATATTTTACCTCATAATATTCTTGCTTGCGTTCTGCATGACCTAATCATTTCAGAGTCTCATTGTGGAAGAAGATGTGCCGCTCGTACTCATGCACACGTGCACAAACACAACGTGCCCTGCCCGTGATGATGAAAGCCCTGGACCAGACAAAATAAACCTTTATTAAAGACACTTAGGGATATAAACCATTCACACACACACACACACACACCCACACACCACACCCACACACACACAACACCACACACACACACACACACACACTCACCACCCACACACACACACACCACACACACACAACCATCATCTACATACCCACTGGCAGATGTAAAGACGCCTGTGTCTGATGTGGCAAATACAATAACTGTTCTCACTGATCATTACTTTAATAAAACCGTATAAACGATACAATGAGTAATGTGTACAAGAGAGGGATGGAAAGACCAACCGCACAGAAAAACACACAAATAACAGTTTTGATCACTCACTAAAGCACATTTCCTGAAACAACCTCAAAACGAACTTATACAAAACTTAGACTTTCAAGACCTAATTAAACATTTCACTTGAATCCTCCTTTATATCTTTCATTAAAAACAAAATGTGTCTTAAAATGACATAAAACCTATAAAATAACAGTTTATTGGCCTGTTCATAACACCAGAGAGATTATTTTTAAAATAGCGGGGGGGGGGGGGGGGGGATACAGGATAAAAAGCACTACTGAATTTTTTCAGTATCAAGTCATAAAATAAAACAAAATAAAAATAAATAAAAAATACCTTAAGTTTACAAAGCTTTATAGCAATATAATAAAAATGCTACACATTTAGCTACTTAATCAAGTTTAAAGAGGCATTGATATAATATATTATTAGCAATAAAATATATTAGACCTTTCAATAAAATAAAATCTAAAATAAGAACTCCATTCAGTTTTAAATCTCCATTAAGCTGGAATAGCAATAAAACAATCTACAAACTTTATAGTAAAATAAAGACACTTAAATAAAATAAAAAGTTTATTAAGTTAATGAAGTTTGGATTTTCAATCAAATAAAATATAATGAAAACTCCATTAAGATTATGAAGCTCAATAAAATTTTATATTAATAGAAAAAAAAAAAAAAAAAAAACTTAAAAAATTAAAAAAATATATATTAATAAATACTACACATTTCACATACTGCTTTTGGCGTACTTTATGAGATATATTTGGACATGGGACCTTTTAAGGTAAGTGTTCCTGTGGCTCAGTGGTAGAGCATTGCGTCAGCAGCGCAAAAGGTTGTGGGTTCGATTCCCAGGGAACACACATACTAATGAAAATGTATAACCTGAATGCAATTGTAAGTCGCTTTGGATAAAAGCGTCTGCTAAATGCATAAATGTAAATGTAAGTCTGTAGACTTGGTGAGCATTACATTACAGGTTTCCAGTATGAGTAAGTGTCTCTGTATGTTGATTTTTCCTAATGAGCTTATATTGAAGCACTAGAGCTGCAGTAGATTTTCTCAGGTCTGGTTACTCATGCTGCTGGGAAGTGTGCGGGTGTGAGAACGCTGGTGTGTCCCCACTGGATCCAACGTTAGAGGGGTACATATGAGTAATATATGACTTCTTAGGTTGTGTTTGTGAATAAAGATTGGAGAACACCACTCAGTTAAGGTGAACCCCACAGAGCAGCTCCGCAATGAGCCCAGTGAGGCCAGTTACAGAGCTGCGCGAGGGGGACCACATCTGTAACATGTAATGCCTCAGCTGAAAAACCACATCAGCAGTTCCTGTTTGGAAAAACCAGGTCATACAAGCTTAGGGTGGTCATGCCAGGTTTTGGAGCCCAGTGGATCAAAGATCTGTGCCAGTTTGGACCAAATAGAAACCACTTCAAACTGGCAGAGACAAGCAATATTTTTTGACATACATTCAGTATGAAATGGTGTTGCAAAGATAAACCTTCTTGATTCAATTGGGCTGATTGTGTGTTTATTTCAGTGAATTATACTGTGTATCATCTTTTCCCAGGGAATAATGAGGACAGACATCTTTCACACAGATTTGGTTTGTAAACATGTGTCATGTCAACGCGCGTGTGTGTGGGCATGTTTGTGTGTTTATGAGGACACAATTTGTATAATGACATGTGACATGTGTGTGTGTGGTGTGTTGTGTGTGTGTGTGTGTGTGTGTGTGTGTTGTGTGTGTGTGTGTGTGTGTGTGTGTGGTGTGATTACAGGAGAAGGTGTTTTTGAGGACATTTTCAGTGTCCCATAATTTAAAACGTTATAAATCATACAGTTATGTTTTTTTGAGGGAAAATGAAATGCACCGTCTCCTGTGAGGGGCTGTGTGTGTGTGTGTGTGTGTGTTGTGTGTGTGTGTGTGCCAGGTGTAGGGTAGGTGTATGTTGTCTGTAGCACAACGTGTGTGTTGTGTGCTCTGTGTGTGTGTGTGTGTAAGTGTGTGTGTGTAAACAGGAAATAAAACCAGACGCTATGGAAAGTCCCGGTAAACCATAAAAACCAACGTTGTGTGTGTGTGTGTGTGTGTGTGTGTGTGTGTGGTGGAACAGGTAATGTTGTTTTAACTGTTTGAAAGGTTCATCTTAAATTATTGTCCATCAGGTTTAAAGTCTGTTTCACGTTTCGCTAAAGCCTCTCTCTTTTCTGCCACTGAGAACTTGACATGTCAGCAATTTAAAGCAAAAAGTTTGAGATATATATATACACGGCCGTTCCAAAGTTTACTGTCGGTAAGATTTTAATATTATGCTCACCAAGGCTGCATTTATGCATTTATTTATTGATCACAAATGCCGTAAAAAAGGAACATTTTGAAATATAACTACTATTCAAAATATCTGGTCTCTATTTGAATATATTTTAAGATATTATTTATTCCTGTGATTTAAAGCTGACTTTTCAGCATAATTACGCCAGGCTTTTTATATATTATATACAGGCAATTTTTCAAAATTGAGGTTTATGAATCACTTGTAAGCTGAATAAATAAGCTTTCCATTGATGTATGGTTTGTTATGTTCTGACAATATTTGGTCGAGATACAACTATTTGAAAATCTGGAATCTGAGGGTGCACAAAGTCTAAATGTTGAGAAAATCTATTTACAGTAGGACATTTACAAAATATCTTCATGGAACGTGATCTTTGCTTAATATCCTAATGATTTTTGGCATAAAAGAAAAATCTATAATTTTGACCCATACAATGTATTTTTGGCTATTGCTACAAATATACTCGTGCGACTTCAGACTGCTTTTGTGCTCCAGGGTCACAATGCTGATTTGCAGCTCAAGCAACATTTCTTATTATTATAAATATTAAAACATTTTGTGCTTCTTCATTCCTTGATGAATAGAAAGTTATATAAATATAGTTATATATACCGGTATATATATATAAAAACTTAGACAGTTTTTAATTAATATTGTTGTCCGTTAAAAAATAAACACTCTTTAGACAAGATAAATTTAACTGCGAAGCAAAATTGTGCATGATAAAATAATTATAATAATAAAAAAAAGACTAAGATGATTTCAGAAGATATCTTGATTTAGGTTTTTATTATCCTAATATTTAGCCATGTCTATGCAATATATATTTATATGCATTTGTTATATGCATATAACAATTATACACAATATGTAAATATATACTTTAAAAAAAACACAATTAATTGTTTTTCAGTGTAAGAATGTGAATCAATATGTAAACTGTCCCTTTAAGAGTTATATATCATAAAGATGCCGGTCTGTGAGTATGACATCACCTTACACAAATGTACACACACACACACACACACACACACACACACACACACACACACACACACCACACACACACACACACACACACACACACACACACACACACACACACACACACACACACACACACACACACACACACACAACACACACACACACACACACACACACACACACACACACACACACACACACACACACACACACACACACACACACACACACACACACACACACACACACACACACACACACACACACACACACACTTGAACTCTTTAGGAAAACTGCCTTTGGGTTTTTGAACTTTGTAATCTGGAGCTCTGAACAGCTATATTTCATGTGTCACTGTTGCTGAAACATTTCATCATTTAATCCTACAATCCAAGTGCTTCCAAACATGCAAACAGGATCAGAGAGTCCGTGTGCAAACCTGATCAATGCTACATTACACAAGCAAACAATTAACCCTTTACACACATCTGCATTCGCATGTTTCATTGGCATAATGAAAACAGGATTAATGTAACGCGACGGCGAATCATGACGAGGGGAACATGAATGAGTCACTCAACTTCAAATCATTATCATAGCAAACCCCTGATTCATAACAGCCACCAACAGTCAGACGAGCCTTACATTTAAAGCCATAAAAACCAGCTGCGCCTCTCCGGATCTGCGATCAACACTCATGAAGACGTTTACAAATAGACCATGTTTCTGAAACTTTCTCATGGTCTGAGCGGATGCAACACCGACTGCAGGATATACAGAGACCGTTCTGAAGAGGGTTAAAGTCCCACTTTGTGCTTTATGTGTTTATCTGAAAGAAATACGAAACACAGACACAAAAGAATGCATACCAGTATTGGGAAAGTAAAAGTGAGACTACCAACTGAATTATATTTGTGCAAGCATATCCTCATTTGCATTTTATCAAACGAGGAACCAGGAATCACACTGATAGCAATTTGCAGAAAAAAGCAATCGTAAGTCAGTTATTTTCAAAGAGAGCTGCCAATTTCAGTGACATGACACTGCGACGGCTGATGATGCAACAAAGCTATTTAATTCGGCTTAATGGCACTGTGCAATCAAATGCAAGCAGCATGGCTGTTTGTGTCACATTGTGTTGCACATGCAGCTTTACAGCCAAGTGAATCAGTTCATTCATTTAATGAATTACTCAAAAAAAGATTCACTGAGTCATTTATGTCCATGTGAAATTTGTATTTTAATGTACATTTTTCAATAAATACATTTAATTTTTATTGTTTTATTATTCTTTTAAGCACAAACCAAATTTAATATTGATACATTTATGCTTAAACTATTTTCCAACAGGATAAGAAATATAAACCAAAAATAATAATATTTTTTTATATATATATATATATATAACAGTGCCTTTTAAGAGATTTCAACTTGGATGCTTTTTAGTTGTATTTTTGTGTAAATGTATCTGTTCAAGTTTTGTCAAGATTATGGACAAAATATTTTTAAATTAATTTAATAAATCAATAACAAATACAATTTTTTATTTTGAACCCATTAAATATCATTCAATGAATTAAAGAAAATATATTAGAGAGAAAATATTACAAATGCTATTTTATTAATCTACATTTTCTGTTTGTAAATATTTAACCATGTGAGATAAATACTACACTGTAAAATGATTTTTCAAAGTTGTACATTTTTGATTATTGGAGTACATTTTACAATAAATACTATTTCTTTTTTTCTACTACAAAATGTCATGTTTAATTCAGTATTACTTGCTGTTTATTTGTAATTGTTTGTTAAATTTACCATTGACGAACTGTTCCTCTTTTTTAAGTGTCTTGGATTAAAGCATCTGCTAAATGCATAAGTGCAATATGTTTTTTTCAGCATACAAAAATGAATTACAATCTGCTAGTTTTAACTACCCAAAATTATAGATAGCTTGTAGCTTGACAGATTTTCAAAGTAGCTTCTCCAACACTGCAAAGAAAAGACAGAAAAGAGAAAACTTCTATCCCTTCACACCCAGTGCAGTGAGAGGGGGCGTGGTTTACCGAGGGGGCGTGGCTTATCACAGACAGGGGCCGCCTAGCAGTTCCCTCACCCCCTCTTGTCTCTGATAACTCTTTGTCTCCTCTCTCTCCTTTCTTCTTTTCTCTCCTTCCCCCTTTCTTTCTCCATACGGTTGCTGTAACAGCAGAAACATATGTGCTCTCTCTCTCTGACATCATCTGAGCTCGCTGCACGGTCCAGCAGGAGGGTGGGGAACGCATGGTGAACGCACAGAACAAACTTCAGTCCTTCTTTCTGGACTTTTTTTAATCAATTTTCTTTCCTCAACATGTGTCTTTATCAGTGTAGTGTCTATTCAACACCAGTTCAGATTTGGTACAGTTTTTGCATTGCTTTGTGTGTGTGTGTGTGTGTGTGTGTGTGTGTGTGTGTGTGTGTGTGTGTGTGTGTGTGTGTGTGTGTGTGTGTGTGTGTGTGTGTGTGTCTCTTAGCACCTTTAAGCATGACCGGAGCTCTGCTATTTCACCTGGAGCCTTACATTAAACCGAGCCAATGGAAGCACACCTGAGCCGCCTGCGACAGCCAATCACAGCGCAGGGGAGGGACTTTGGAAAGGCTGAAAAAGCACCACACATGAAAGTTATAAACGAGCGAAAGACAGGCCAACGGAGTGAGACAGACAAGATTCCTTCAGACAAAATGACTCACGTGGCGCTGAATTTTTTAGCTGAAATATTTACACGTATGACACGCTCCGCTCCCGAGGACCTGGTTGTGCCGATCTGGACTCCTCTGAGGGGGCTGGATGTGATGAAAGCAGGGTGGGTGATGGCGGGATAGACCCCACACCCCTCCTCTGGTGAGAATGTAAAGAGTTTTCCTGGAACTGTTGAGAGTTTCCAAGCTTTTTTCCCAGAGAACAAATGGCAACTGGTCTGAAATGGAGTGAAACAGAGAATTAGACTGCAGAAAAGACAAAATAAGAGGAGGATGAGATGAGAGAGAAACAAGATTAGATTACAACAGAAAACTACATTTCCTACAATTTAATGGGAATCATCATAATTGTGAAAAAGTTGAGTTGCAAAAGTAAAAAGTCGTATTACATGAAGTGTCATAAAAATAATGCCACATAGCAACTAAGATTTGTCCTAATTGCCTAATTCATTTTACTGTAATGCAAAAAAATCATTACTATAATGTGGAGAAAAAACATTATATTGATAAATATTCATACATCATGAGAGTATTTTTGTACTAACTTGAATTTATGCTGATTTGGGAAAAAACAATCAAAATGTTGATGACTCCAGTTCAATTATATTACATTAAACTAAATATTAATTTAAATATTATTTTCTAAACATTGTTAATATTGTATATAATTTCATGTATGTTTTATATTTATATTTGTCTTGTCCAAGCTGGTTACTTACTTTTTTATATTATGATAATATATAAAAATATGTAACAAATTATTTATTTAAATATACATGCTATTACAATAAATCATATAATGCAAAGCTGCATATCTTCATGCAAAATATAATCCCATGGTGCACGTTTTCCTGAGATTCTTCCATAAAGAAGACTCTGTTGGACTAACTATACTAGTGAATGTGATGTTTATCTGACTGAAGAGAATGATACGGTCAGTCTGAAAGATGTAGTATGTCTATACCATAAAACCAGCATCCGCATTTGTGCAGAAGGAAACTTCACAGCCGTCAGTAAAGCAAACACGGCGAGCTTGCGGTGCAAACCTGTAATCAGCTGGCTTCTCTCCGCTGGGGTTGCGGTGCGGTGGGACAGCGTGTGCTCGTTTAGGGTTCAGTAATGGCCACTGTCGGTCCTCTCGCTCAGAGACACGGACACAGCAGCGGTGTAAATCACAGCTCAGATGAGGAGCAGGTCAGTTTTGAACCGTTTGAACAGATTCCTCTGGATTGCTGGCCTGGGAACACACACACACACACACACGAACACACACACACACACGAACACACACACACACACGCACACACACACACACACACACACACACACACGAGAACACACACACACACACACACACACACACACACACACACACACACACACACACACACACACACACACACACACACACACACACACACACACACACACACACACACACACACACACACACACACACACACACACACACACACACACTAAAGGACGGCTGTATTTTAAAAGCTTTGGCCTGGGGACGCGTGTGTCATTTGGATGTCAGCAGGTGTGACATTAACCCTGATTTATGATATTTCTGAATGTATTTATCCTCAGCTGTTTTTCCCTTTCAGTGACAGAACAATCCAGACTAACATCACCACAGACGGCCATTAAAGACTCTCTCCGATGACAATGAAAAAGACCGAAGACTTTAAACAAGTATATGACATCCATCATGTGATTGAAGCAGTGAGGATGCAGCATTTGCAACTACGACAATCACTTTCATGGTTTTCCAGACATGATACCATGTTTTTTGGAGTTTCCACAGTGAAAAACAGGTATAACTTAAACTAAATCCACTAACATAAAAGTATCAGAAATACCACGTTTTCTTAGACCGGAACAATGGTGCTAGCATGATTTAAGACATATATAAGGTAATTCTCAGAAATTATAATATCTAAAGTATCTAAAGCACCTTGAGGTACCATAAATAGCTCGCCTACAAAAAAGCACCACTATCATTTTATTTTGGACATACTACTATGATTTTTTGTAACTGTACTGTGGTATTTTGGACACATGCCATACTATCATGTTATTTTGAACACATCCTGTATCACTGAACAACAGTGATATTTTCATGTACCATTGAACTGTTATGTTATTTCACACATGTATCATGGTACTAATCTTTGTGCTATTATTGCAGTTATTATTGTGATATTTTGGACATATACCCTTATACTATCATGGTATTTTTGGACATGTACCATGGTATTTCGGATATGTCCCTTATATTATTGGGATATTTTGAACATAAACCATAGTACTATTATTATATTTTGGACATGTACTGTGCCATGGTACAATTGTGCTATTTTTGGACAAGTACCATGGTATCTTGGACATGTACTGTGATATTATTGGGATATTTTGGAAATGTACACTTATACTAGCATTATATTTTGGACATGCACTGTACCATGGTGTTTTGATTGTGTATCCTGATATTATTGGGATATTCTGAACATGCACCATTGGAATAACGTATAAAAACCATGGTACATTAATTTCAGTAATATAGTATAATCTTTTTTATTTGACACCACTACAGTACTTTTTGTAATGACAGGTGTATCTTTGGTGAAGCTGAAGTTCAATTTAATCTATTGTTTCTTTAATTATTACTTACCATGGTATGTACATGGTACTTCAGAAAATACAGTGGTATTCATGGTACATTTCCAAAATTACTATGATCATGAAGGATCTCTTTCATCGGACCTCAGTTGTTCTTCTGTTCCGTATACGTCTTAACCTCGCTCGCTCTCTCTCTCTCTTCAGTCCTTAGGTTTGAGAACCACAGGAGCCAAGAAATCCATGGAGAACATCCCGCTAGAAAGAGAGAGAGAGAGAGAGATTGAGAAACACAGAGAGAACATTTGACTTCAATGGAAACGAGACCGTCAGAAACAATTGATTAAGTGAGTGAGCAAGGGAGAGAATCAAACAACAGATCTTCATGTTTTCTCCTACTGTATAAGGACAATTGACTTATTTCCGTACCATTTTTTCTTTATTCATGCCCCCCTCTCTCTCTTTCCAGCAGACAGCCTGACTCACTCCATAAAATCACTGAGGGCTCTGGGGTTTTGAGAGCTGGAAAATATTCTCTGGCTTTTTTTCCATTATTAAGCGACTCCTAAACCCCAGGATCAACAGTGAGGGAAAAGAGGGGAAGCATATGGAAAGGCAATGAGATCGTGGAGAAATGTGGGGGTAAATGTGTGTAGCGCATTGGTTGATGTGTCAACGTCCGGATATGTTCTGATTTACTGCCAAACATTGTTATTTTACAACCCAGCTTTGCTGAATTCATTTAGCTGGATATCTCTATAGTGTGTCTGGTGTAGATTGGTGTGTGTTTAGCTTAGTGTTGATGGATGACAGCAATGAAGATGTGATTCTTTTTCCAGAGAGCTTCTTCTGTAAACGCTAACACACACACACACACACACACACACACACACACACACACACACACACACACACACACACACACACACACACACACACACACACACACACACACACACACACACACACACACACACACACACACACACACACACACACACACACACACACACACGACCTCTCAGAAATCACCCGTGAATGTCAAAGGGGGGCTGCTGATGTGGAACCCGGAGTAGGCATGTTTTCCTGTTGAGTCATTCCAGACAGAGGGATCATACCCCGGGACACAGACTTCCAGCCTCCCCTTACGGCCTCTTCCCCCTCAAGCTTAATCTTCTTGCTTTATTCTAGTACGTGATGTGCAAAAAGGAAGAACAGGGCAGATCCAGAGGTTGTAAGGATTCATGATGGAGGTGTTTTGGGCTTTTTGTGATTTGCTAGGCTGGTTTGTTCAGAACAAAACTCCCATTGGATATGTAGTTGGAGATTAAGATGGTAGGTCTGGAAATGACTGCTGACACGTGGTTAAAGCACCAATAAGTTTGAACATTTTTTAAAGGGGTCATCGGCTGTGACATGCACTTTTACAAGTTGTTTGAACTGAAATGTGTGTTGGCAGTGTGTGTACACAACCACCTGAATGTTCTAGAACTCAAAAATCATCTCAAAGTTTCACTTTTGAAGTATGAAGGACTGAAACCCACATACACTATATTGTCACAAGTATTGGGTCACCCCCTTCTAATGAAAGGTTTGACTACTTTAGTAATTTCCATGAGTACAAATCTTAATGTTTAAGCATATAATGATATTCTAGGGAATTGTGTGCTTCTAATTTTATAGCACCAGTTTGGACAGAACCTTTTCTATTCTAACATGACAGTGTCTCTGTGTATAAGACAAGAATCAAAGAGAAATGATGATTCAGTCAGTGTGGAAGAACTTGACTGGTCTGCAGAAAGCAGCTGAACACCTCTGGTGTGACTTTAAATGCAGACCTTGAGCCAAAAACTCATCACCAAACACTGACTTGTAATGGGTATCAGACAAAAACTGGGTGGAAATACCATGAATCCAAACTGTTGCTATAAAATTAGAAGCACACAATTCCCTTTCTGCAGAATAATTCTTCCACACTTATATGCTTAAACATTAAGATTTGTACTCATGGAAATTACTGAAGTAGTCAAACCCTTCATTAAAAGGGGGTGACCCAATACTTTTGGCAATATAGTGTATATCTGACAGACAGTTTTAGAACCAACAATGAACTATTTGAATCCTCTAGAACTGATAACAAGTGTACTTACCCCTAGAACTCTCATTTATCTGCCTCAAAGTTGTAGAACTAACAGTGAACCACGTGAATGTCCTAGAACTCAAAAAATCAACTCAAAGTTCCACATTAGACAGTGTGCAAGAACTTGAAGCTATATATATCCCACTGAAAATGTCTGAACTGACAATGAACCATGTGAATCTTCTAGAACTGATAGTGAGTGTATAACCCCTGGAACCTACATTTATCCCTCTGAAAAGTTGTCGATCTGACAGTGAACCATGTGAATGTTCTAGAACTCAAAGCCAACCATCTGAAAAGTGCAGAACTCACAGCCAGCAGGCTGAATGTGGAACAGTGAAGTAAAGGCGAGGGGAATCCCTGCTTGGAGCACTTCAGCTGGGCACGTGGGCACCGCTCTGCCCCTCAGAGGCGACTTCACAGAGCTCCCCTGGAGCGAGAAACAGACAGAAAAATCAGACAGAACACAGAGTGGGTGAGATCTAGACGGGCGGCTGGATTGGTCACAGAACAAGAATGTGGAAAAAATGACACAAATAATCAACCCACCCCCCATCAGCCGTTTCTGCTTCTTTCACTCCCTCTCTCTCCTTCCCTCTTTTTTTCTCTCTCCTCTTTAACGTGTTGACCAGCTGTGGTACATTCTTTCCACCTTATACCATGAGTCAAGCAAATCATTTCACCGTCTCTCTTCCAGACTACAGAAGGAGTGAGTGTACATTCATGTTTCTCTGTGTGTTGCCTTTGAGGGGGGAAAAAATGACAACGAACAATGACTTACTTAGTTTATCCAGAAACATGCAGATTTGGAGAGGGCCGAGGACAGATAAAGACAAAAAGAAAGAAAGAATGCAACGTTATTTTCATCTGAGCCGTCTACTCCACAACGTTGCATGCTAGCAGTGCGGACCGATTTGTTGCTTTTGCCTGCAGTGACTAATTTCATTCTCTAGTTTTTCCCATGTCCTTGCTACACAAACAAAGAACAAGAGATGAAGGAGTTTGTTGGCCTATTACAAATATGTAATCATCTATGGGAGTGGATGATGTCTGTCTGCACCCAAATTTGAATCATACATTTCAAATATTTTTTTTCCCAATGTGCACACTATCCATCCTAAAGTCTATGTAATATTAGTTATTTTCAATAATATTTAGGGCAGATGGGGTGGATAGTATGCACATTGGGACGCAGGGCTGTACTCTTTACAAACAAATGCATTGTGGGAAACTCAGTAAAAGGGAGAAAGGCAAACCCAGATGCTGCCTGTGTGGTAATGATTTCATTTGCAGAGCTTGTCACGTGACTGCTTGTGGAGTTTGAGGACGATCTGCCCACTAGTGGCCATAAGAGACACTGCATGCAGACAGACGCTCTCCTGGTCCCCATACGAACCCTTTTACTCACAGTTACAGAGAAACAGAGCGCAACGCTATAGGATATGAAAAAAACAATTTTTTTTTAAATAAAGTTTTTAATATAATTTAGTTTTACTGGTGCATAAATAATTTAATTCCATTTGTACTTATTTGAAAATTACTGCTTTTATTTTTTCTTTAGTTTTGGAATACTTAACATCACAAGTTGTTCCATCTGCATCACAACACATAACTGCACCATACTGTAAATACTACAAATTTAATATGATAAATTCACAACAGTACTGCAGTACTTTTGGCTGAATGTGAATTTGACACATTTTGTTAACGGTAAGTTTTTTCAGAAGAAAACGCCAATAAGGCAAACACAGATCAGCACCAAATGACAACAAACATCTATCACCATTTAATTTGAACAGCTCTTGTTTATGAAACCAGGGGAGATACGGCTGGTTTCCCAAACTGGGTGTCCTTTTGAGTTAATGGTTTCCAAATGGGTGCAGGAGAGGTGTTTGTGCATGTCTATGGAGGTAAAACGAAAAAAAAAAAAAAAGTGTCGACTGGAAACAGGATTTCCTCCATTCAGCTGTCAGAATTCCCACCCACCAAGTCTGAGACACTCCAGAACTGGGTTTTAGTCCTGGAGTCATCATCGTATCAGTCCGCCTGTATTCGAAGGAGCAGAATCAGCCGTGAGAATTTGGAGGAGTCGATATTCGTCCTCCCTCCTCAGACAGAATCATAATGCCTGTTTTTCTCAGAATGTGTAATAGTTCTCTCCATTGGCCACACGTCTTAAAGAAGTGAAATCATTTGATGGGACAATGGTCAATTATACAGTTTACTGTCATTATACAAAAAAATCTGCACTCGACCAATCGGAATCAAGTATTCCACAGCCCGTGTAATATAATTAAGACTATTTATTATTATTTTTTTTGACTTTCTTTGGAGGGGTTCAAACCCTTTTTCTGTCCAGAAGCCCGCCTCCATTTCTCTCTCGTTTCCTATTCTCTCCTCCTCCTTACCTTATCCGTGCTGATGGTGCAGATATGCCAAGCTCGTTTGTACTCTTCCCTCACGTTCTTGCTGTTCTCTCTCTCTTTCGTTCTGAAACTTGAGCATTTCCAGATGTGAGCTGGAACAGAGTGGTGGTGATGTCATCATGGGCTCTGCTTCCTGCACTGTCTCTGCATCCAAAAATCAGACACACACACACACACACACACACACACACACACACACACACACACACACACACACACACACACACACACACACACACACACACACACACACACACACACACACACACACACACACACACACACACACACACACACACACACACACACACACACACACACACACACACACACACACACACACACACACACACACACACACACACACACACACACACAGCCAAAGAGGAAGATATAAAGAGGGGAACATTTGCCCTGGATGTAGAGAAGGGGAGGAAACAAAAAGAGAAAGACTGATAAATGGTTTTGAAAAGCAGTTTAAGGGTGTGAAGACACGTTCTCTCCCACACAACATCTACAAATACAGCACTACTGCCATATAAGCACCTCAAACAGATTATAAATAAAGTGAAGAGTTCTTGTAGATGTTGGGGGTTTGTTGCCATTGGCCATTTACTGACCTTCCAGTCAGTCACTCTTAAAAATAAAACTACTTCAGTGTTTCTCATATTCAGACTTGCTGTGAACACCCAGAACAGCCTAACAACTGCACAACTACTCAAAAACCTCAGCAACCATGCAAAATACCATATAGCAACTGCATAGCACTGCAGCACCTCAGCAGCCACAACAGCAATGACTAGCATCCAAATAAAAAACCCACACAGTAAACATCTCAGTGACTGCTTAACAACACACTTTCAATTTAGAGCACATTCAGATACCGCATAGCAACACCCTGGCAACTGCATAGTGACAACTTAGCACAACACAGAAATTGCATAGCAACACAGTGTAAACTACAAATCAACACACTAACAACTCAACTGTGTAGCAACACACAAACAGACCAGAATACTTCAGCAACTGCATATATAGTAACACCATAGCAACAGCAGAATCACTAACTAATCAGAACACCTCAAAAACTGCATAGCAACAACCTAGCAACTGCAAAGCAACACGCTATCAATTTAAAAGACCATAAAATTGAACAATCATCTCCTAGCAACTGCAAAGTGACACAGTGACAACTCAGACACCCTAGCAACTTGACACATTAACGACTCAGAACACCCCAGCAACTGCTAGCAACACCCTAGCAACTGCACGGCAACACACAAACGACTCAGAACTACACATTAACACCCTAGAAACTTCACCGTAACACACTATTAATTCAAAAGACCTCATAAACTGAACAATCGCACCCAAGCAACTGCAAAGTGACACAGGAATCAGTCAGACACCCTAGAAACTCCATAGCGACACATTAACAACTCAGAACACCTCCCAAACTGCAACACCCCTAGCAAATGCACAGCAATATACAAACAACTTAGAATACACCAGCAACTGAATCGTGACACAGTAACAACTCAGAACACCTCAGCAACTGCCTAGGCAACAACCTAGCAACGGCACAGCAACACAATAGCAACTCCGAACCCCTCCGTAACTGCCTAGCAACAACCTAGCAACGGCACAGCAACACAATAGCAACTCCGAACACTGTATTATTAGCAAATTAACAGAGCACATTGCACTAACAACATAGTAACCGTATAGCAACACTCTAACAAGTGCTGTACAGAGATATTAAAACAAAATTAGAACTAAATTAAAACAGAATTAACACACCTATCAAAACCTTGGAGATAAATGTATAAGAACACCCTCAATTAAAACAAAGAATACAGATTTTTAGGCAAGATTTAAAAGTAGAAACAGAAGGGGAAACATCAGCAACTGCATATAGCATTATGGTTGGTATTATTTGTACATGTAAGCACCGCTCACTTTTTCTTCAGACAATGTATAAATCTAGTGTAGTAGTAGTAGTTTTGAACTCTGCACATACAAACACATGTTTAATGTTTCTTTCTCTCTCTGTCTGTATTTCTCATGCAAACACATTCTCTCTCTCATTGACTTCTAACTCCCAACTGCACCTGGACATCCCAAAGACATTGAGTTGCCTAAGTCCAGATGTGTGTGAAGTCAAATGGGTCAGCAGCATTTATAGGCAGCGCTGCTGGGGGATTCTGTGCCGTGTTTGGATCGTCACTCGGCAACACCACTGTAAATAAATCTCAGTGAAGGATGCACAAAGAAAAGCACGCGGAGGACAAACACACATGTACATCTTAAGACGCACATCTTTAGTGATTTTCAGTGTATTGCAGGTCAATATGCTAAATTATTTTAACGACAAAAAGAGCATTGTATGCATACAAAATCAATTAAATAAACAGAGTATTAATTTGCCTTAAACAATTTTTATCATAAAAATATACTATGTAGTAGAACAGTGGAAAATATCTTACCTTACGTACAAAAAGCTTAGCCAACTATTTAAATACCTTGGTAATAACTAATATATATATATATAAATATATACAAAATATGGTTATTAAATTAATAATTCCAAAATAATTCCTGGGAATACCATAGCATATGTCCAAAAAAAACTTTTTAATGTCATGGAATATGAATAAGCCTAAAAAGGTACTATGGTATTTCCATAAATAGTATTATGCAAGTAATGTAGCACTATTTTTAAAGGAAATAGTTGTGTAAGTGGATCAATTAATGAATTTAAAAATGAATCAATTCATTAAAATGAAAAAGAAAGGGTCTGTTCTGATGAAGTCAGTACTTTCAGTTTAATAATCATAATTATGTATGATGTCATCCAACTCTGTCAAGCTTGAAACAAGTGTCTTTTAAAAAGCAATGTTAAAGCAAATGTTATTTCAAGGGAAGATCAGAACATCTGAAGCTCTGCACCATCACGCAGAAAACCTCACACTGTATTTATTAAAGCAGATGGAGTGAAGATTGACAGTTCAACAGAGAAGCAGCCCATTACTCTGATCCGGGAGTCCAAACCAGCGGCCAACACCAATATTCACCAAACACTTGCCATGTTTGAACCTCTTTCAGTCTCTCCTGAACACCACCCATCCTCAATGACGACTCCGGACGATTACTCAATTCTCCATGGCAGTCTCTACCGCATTTGAAAATACTTTGCGAGTGAGCAGGGGGCATTTATTTCGATTGGGTAACAAAACTACACCCTCAATGACCTTTTAAGGAGGTTTTGCCCGATTTAGCAGCAATGTCTTAGGCCTTAGCTCCACTGTATTCATGCGATTCTGGCTTAAAACGTCAGTGAGAGCTGGATATCTGTCTAAGGTTGAGAGGTTTTCTTACAGGCCTCCCACGTGTGCCTTCGAATATACAAACAATACACAAGAGTCTGATAAACAAAGCATAAATCACTCATCAACTGATCTCATTAGTGAAGTCAAGCAGGACATTAGTATTTCTCATACTGAGGGTTAGTTAGCCGAGCGAACCTCTAACACTAAATATTAAACTTTGGCCTGTAGCCCTGCACTGTTTGTGCTCCAGACATAAATTATTCCCCAAATCGTCTGACTTGATTTTGTTACTTTTCTAAACTTATTTTATGGCTGGAAGTTGATAAAAGAGGAAAAGCAGTTAGCAACAACCCAGAATACACGGCATCTACATAGCAACACATTAAAAACCACCCATTACACCTTAGCAACCAAATAACAACAACTGCTCAACAAGACTAACAATTCAGAACAACTCAAAAACTGCATAGCAACACCCTGGCAACTGCACAGCTATATACTAACATTTCAGAACACCTCAAAAAAACAGCATAATAACATCCTTGCAACTGAACAGTGACACTAAAAACTCAGAACCCCCCAGCAACTGCATAGCAACACCCTAGCAACAAATCAGAACGCCTCCAAATCTGTACAGCAACACCCCAGCAACTGCACAGTGACACACTAACAACTCAGAACACCTTAAAACTGCATAGCAACACCCTAGCAATTAGACAGCAACTCAATAGACAATAACAACTCGGAACACCCCAAAAACTGCATAGCAACACCCTAGCAACTGCATGGCGACACACTAACAACTCAGAATACCTCAAAAAAACAGCATAGCAAAACCACAACAACACATTAACAAATCAGAACGCCTCAATAACTACATAGTGACACCCTAGCAACTGTGCAGCAACAAACTAACAACTCAGAACACCTCAGTAACTACATAGCAACACCCTAGCAACTCAGAACACCTCAAACTACATAGCAACACCCTAGCAACTCAGAACACCTCAGCAACTGCATAGCAACACCCTAGCAACTGCAGAACAAAAACAATAGCAACTGCAGAAATAACTGTAACACCTAGCAACTGCAAAGTAACACAATAACAACTCAGAACACCTCAGCAACTGCACATAGCAACTGCAAACACTCAGCAACTGCAAAGAGACACAATAACAACTCAGAACACCTCAGCACACAGTAACACCCTAGCAACTGCAAAGAGACACAATAACAACTCAGAACACCTCAGCAACTGCATAGCAACACCCTAGCAACTCAGAACACCTCAAAACAACACCTCAGCAACTGCACAGTAACACCCTAGCAACTGCAAAGAGACACAATAACAACTCAGAACACCTCAGCAACTGCACAGTAGCACCCTAGCAACTGCAAAGAGACACAATAACAACTCAGAACACCTCAGCAACTGCACAGTAACACCCTAGCAACTGCAAAGAGACACAATAACAACTCAGAACACCTCAGCAACTGCACAGTAGCACCCTAGCAACTGCAAAGAGACACAATAACAACTCAGAACACCTCAGCAACTGCACAGTAGCACCCTAGCAACTGCAAAGAGACACAATAACAACTCAGAACACCTCAGCAACTGCACAGTAGCACCCTAGCAACTGCAAAGAGACACAATAACAACTCAGAACACCTCAGCAACTGCACAGTAGCACCCTAGCAACTGCAAAGAGACACAATAACAACCCAGAACACTAGCAACTGCACTGTAACGCAACCAAGAAAATAAGTGAAATCAGTTAGCAACAACCTAGAACATAGCAACATAGCAACACACTGAAAAATACCCACACCAACTTAGGAACCAGATAGCAACGCTGCATTGTGGCAGTAGGTTTTGCATGGGAAAACACCAGTACATTTTCTTCAGAAAATGTGTCATTATAATATTGATGACATTTAATTTCCAAATGAATGCTGTATTTTAGTATTCACAGTCTAAAAGACGTAGTAATTATTGATGACTCAGTCCAACATGGTTCTAGAAGTGGTACGGTTGAGTGGTTTGGTTTGGCGACACTGTGCCAGTATAAACATGAGCAGAACATTTCCCATTCAAACAACCAATCACACAAACCGACCATCAACTAATCACAGCTAATTAAATCAATGAGAAATTACTGGAAAGGTAAACATGAGGCTTTCAGTGGAGTTGAGAGCTTGGAGCGGTCAGGATGAGGTAAAACACACGAGTCTGGTGCACACAGATACACGTGGATGAGGCCAGAAAACAGTCATGATATAAAAGAGAAAGAGCACATAGTGAGTAAAAGGTCATTAGTGTAAATGTGTCATCATATAGCGATCCTAAATTACTCCCCAAGAGGAGACCATTAGGACTTTTCTCCCGTAAAGGGACATCTTGCAGCAATTGCAATAAAACTAGAGGCAGGGAGCCACAGCCTGAGAGAAATATAATACTAGTAGAAACAGAAATATTATGACATTTTTACAGTTTAAAATAACTGTTTTCTATATGAATATATTTTAAAATGTAATTTATTTGTTGCTAAGCTGTATTTTCAGCATCATTACTCCAGTCTTCAGTGTCACACGATCCTCCAGAAATCATAATAATATGCTGATTTACTCTGATCATGTTGCACGTCGTTAATTCAGCAAGTAACCTCATCAAAATGGAAACTGTTATTTTCCATTTTTAATCCAATTTTGTGCATAAAAAGACTGAACTTTTGCCGGTCTGATCAAATTATATTAAAGATTGTGGGCCGATAATAATGCTTGTGTGTAATAGCAGTCCAAAGGTCGAAACAACTGCAATTGCACAACTGAAAACAGAGGTTTTCAAAAATTAGTTTGTTTCAAAAACCTGAATAAAATTACAATAGGGACACAGAGACAGAGAGAGAGAGAGAGAGAGAGAGAGAGAGAGGAGAGAGTGAGAGTGAGTGTGTGTGAGAGAGAGAGAGAGAGAGAGAGAGAGAGAGTGAGAGAGTGAGAGAGAGAGAGAGTGAGTGAGAGAGAGTGAGAGTGTGAGAGTGTGAGAGAGAGAGAGTGAGAGTGTGAGAGAGAGAGAGTGAGTGTGTGAGAGAGAGAGTGAGAGAGAGAGAGAGAGTGAGTGAGTGAGAGAGAGAGAGAGAGAGCGAGTGAGAGAGAGAGAGAGAGTGAGAGTGAGAGAGAGAGAGAGAGAGAGAGAGAGAAAATGAAAGGAACATATGAACAAGAAAGGGAAGGAAGAGGGATGGGAAGTAGAATATAAGAGGGATAGAAGGAAAACGCACATGAGAAGAGTTCCACGTGTACATTCAGGCAGGAAACTGTATATCTTCGGCAGGACATGAAAGAAAGACCGGGGGGGGGGTGGACATAGTGCAGAGAGAGAGAGAAATAGATCAATCTTTCCGAAGGGGGCGGGAGATGCGGTCATTGGCCGGAGCGCTCAGTATGCTAGAGGTGGTCTGACTGTCTACTGCAAGACATGATGATACAGATACTGTGGTCTGAAACACTCCAAGATGTCATTAACCTCTTAAAGTGATAGTTCACCCATCACCATCACTACTGAATGACTTTCATTCTTCTGTGGAAAAGATCACTCAAAGGAGCATTGCTCATAGTTTTCAACACAATTCAAATCAATAAGGACTGGAGCCTAAACGTAGTTAATCCCTACTATATTCAAATGTGTATGATATGTTTTGTGAAGAATAGATGAAAGTTATTTGTTCATTAGTCAATACCCAATATGCTTGGGTATGTTCAGGAAAATATGATGTCTGACAAAACAACAACAACAAAAAAGATTGAATTATTCCACTTTAAATGTTATTTTAATTAAATTTTTTATATTTTAAATTAATTATAAAAATTATTTTAGTATCACTGAGGTACTTGTATAGTTTTTATTCCTATGTTTAATCAATATTTATTTTCAGTTTTCATTCATTTTAGCGAGTTTTAGTCATTTTGTTTGTTTTGTAATTTTTAGTTTTTTCTTTCAGTGTAGTTTTTATTCATTTTTTATTTCAGTTTTAGTTATTTTAGTACATCAAGTTCACTAGATTAAAATAAGAAATATTGCCTGGGCAACTAGCTGAAATAAAATAAGTTTTCACTCCTATTGCTGTTACGTTTTATTTTATATCAAGTAGTGATTTTTAGTTAAATATAATAACCCTGTCTCACACAAAGCTATTGTATGATTTGTAAGACTTTAGATACACTGTATGAATCCGATGAATACTTTAAAATATTGTTTTTACTTACTTAGCTGTACTTAAGCATCCTTTTTGAAATCTTAGAAGCTCCAGTGTCCATTCTTTGTAAACGCATGGAAAACATTGACTGACATACTATCCAGAATTTCTCTTCTCTTTCCATTAATGAAACAAGGTCACACAGGTTTGGAAAGTCACGAATGGCCTAATTTTAAATGAACTTTCCCTTTAAAGAGAAATAAACCTCAAACTGGAAAAGGTTCCAGACCTGGACCAGCAAGAGGAATTCTGTGTGGATGTGGACCGTGGCATCTTTATGAGAGGAAACATACTGTATAAAGACTTAAAATGATGCCGAGACACTACAAAGTCCACTTGGTGAACAGAGGACACACTGTAAACCCTCACCTTCTCTGGAAATGACTTGTCCTTGCCGGTTTTGAGACCTGGGACTTTAAATGTCATGGTCCATTTGCCAGAAGCCTAGGGGGAAAAAACAGTGTGTGACTAAAACCATATTAAACTGATAGACTGCATTAGCTAATATTGCCTGTGGTTAGTATGACTAACTAGATTGCATATTCTGAAGAATACATGTGTGGTGCTTGCCTGTGTGCAAAGGTCTGACCAGGTCAAGCTTTCTTGAACCTTCTAGATCTTTGTCCTTCAATCTGTTTTGATATTTACTTTATTCCCATCTGGTGTGTAGTATTCATGTATTTCTGGCCGAGTAGATCTTTCTCTCACTCTTTGCTGAGTAGCAGTGTGACTCAGTCCCACAGTGATGATGAAATTGATTTGGGTCCACTGGGTCCAAGTTCTGGCAGGAACGGACAAGAAAAGGCGCCAGTAACACGGAAACTTCTCCTGCAGCCAGAAGAGCGGAAAACATTCACACAACACTGCAAAAACAGATACAGATCAACACGAAAACATCCGCGCCTAGTGACCAGCCGCGAACGAGGGACATCGTTTTGGATGAGTTGAGCGTTCAAACTTTGAGATTTACGACAGATAGCTGGACGACTTGCTAATGTCTTTTCTACGTCGTCCCGAAGAAGGCTGATGTCACATCTCACCAATAGAGAATGACATAAAATGTCAAAAATATGGCCTACAGTAGCACATTTTCTGTCGTTAGGCTGTACGTGCATGCAAACGACCACATTTATTATTTTGTGTGCTACGCTAAGGGTTTACAAACTAAACATTACTAACTATGCAAGAGTTCTGAAATTAAGAAAATTCTAAATTAATTCCAAACTTCACAGCAACAAATACTTTCCACAACAGCCAATCAGAACACATTTAAGCTATATGAAGACCAATGAGCTTTTGTGGGCGGGGCTACACCACAGAAAGGAAGTGACGAACAAAATGTGCTCGTGAGAAGTCAGTTTTAAACGTTTTAATAGATCCTTTAAGTGGCTATTGAAGTTTTTTGGTTTAAAGTTGAACTTCTGGCGAGACTCGATTGCAACGGTCAAACACATCCATCTAGCGCACATTTTCTTTGTGAACGGCTGTTTACAATGTGTTTCAAATGGCATAAATGACGCTTTTCCAAGGCGCTTTATTGGGTGAAATTCGTGTCAAAAAATGTGTAGGGGGTTTCAAACAGAAATGCAAAACATGACTTGGGCTGAATTCAGAATAGCATGCTACTGTTATTATTTTTGCAATATAAAATATCTCTCCAGTATGCTGGAGTATCCATTCACCCTCGAACCTCTAAAGCTCTCATTGCGGAGCCTTTCAAGGGAACAGAGAATAAGGATGATCACTTCTTAGTGGAATGCAGATTTTCCCCTCAATACAGTGCTCAATATGTTGAGATAACTACAAAACAAATCTTGGTAAAGTCAGCATGAAACATCTGCCAACTATTTTACTCACATAATGTGATAGCTATATATTTTTCTCCACAAGAAAAAAACCCTTTTCCATCAGGAATTGGTTAAAGTGTCTCTTTGTGGCAAGTAGATGGAGAGGAGGGGCTAAAAACAAGGGCTTGATGATGTCAGCTGAAATGAAAATCGTCTCAGAAGCACAGCAAGTTACAGTTAATGAAAGATTCAGTTTTTTCTTTAAAAAAACGTGTAAAGAAAGTAAATAGGGTCAATGTTTGTTGCCTTTAAAAGATATATCGAGTGGTTTTTCAATGTTACACATCACTCTCTCAGTGAAAATCTCATCTTAAGCAATAAGTCAGCTAATTTCACACACGTGTTCACTCGCAAATCCAGCCACATGGAGGATAATTTCTCACCCGGTGAGTCATGCGCTAGATGACGTGAGCGCTCTGGCTGCTGCGGTGCAAAGTGACCCACGTTTGTGGTTTTATGAAGGAGACAGAGAACAGATTGGCTTGTCAGAGGTTCGTTTTCGAGCAATGTTTGGTTTAAGTGCTACATTGTAATGAAACTCAACATGATAGATGGAGTTTGCTGGAGCCGCTGCACTGTTGACTCATACTGTGGAGAATGTGGAAGGGTCACTGCATGCAGGAGGAGGAGGCGGAGGCGGAGGTTGGGGCCCCAGAGGGCCACAGGGACCCAACATCTGGATAGCCGACTCGATCTATAGCGACAACACAATGAAAACGGTGTGAAACATGAGCCGAATCTAGAATAGAAAGATTTGGATCTAAATCCAGTCCGACACTAAATAAAGACAAGAGATATTGGAAGAGTTTTCGAAAGAAACAGGAATCCAGCGTCTGTCTGGAGCTGCAAATCTCAAAAACAGACTTGGCCTTGTAAAACTCACACACACGCACACACACGTCTGCTTCGGTCATTAGTGAAAGGAAAAAAGCTGGAGGGAAAGATTAAGAAATGGTGCATTAGTTACTTAGTTCGAACTTCACATAAACTCTTCTTTACATCATTGCATCTCATTAAAGTGGTTATTTAAGCAATAGGTACAAGAGGCTGTGAATATGAGGTCAAGACTTGGCTGTATAGTAGGAATGAGCATGTATTAGTAAATTAAGAGTAAAACAAGATGGCAAATTTAAATTTGCTTACTTCAGGTAAGCCATAATATTCACAAAATATGTCCTTTTTGCTTTTAAAAATAGTCACTTAATAAAAAATGAAGCAAATGCATGAGGTTTAAACCTTCCACGAGATCTAATCATTAGGAAGCTAAGGTTAGTGATATAGTCTACACTAGTCAACATTTGAAGTGGATTAAAACCTTTAATCAAAGTTATCCTAAAACCAAAATGCATTCTTGTCTTAGGACAACTTTGATTCGCTTTTTTGATTCACTTCAAATGTTGACTACTGTATACTATCATGTATATAATATACTGTATAGAGCATACAATGATCTGCATTTGGAAATGTTGTACTGACCAATCAGCATCCAAGACTAGAAATATCCATTTTATAATGAACAATGCTGGTGTATAACTCAGCCTCCTTTAAAACACCCCTATTACATTCCTCAGTGATGGAGTGTGACTGCCACCTAGTGGAGACATCATGCAAACACTTCTAGAGTGATTTATTTTTTTGCATATTAAATTATCTTTTCCCCCATTAAATATGGATTATTTAGAATTATTTGTATTATTGTTATTAAAAATAACCTATTAAATGTCTAATCAATACATAAATATTATAATTGCAAAAAATTTGCACTGCAAAAAAATATAATTTATTGATGTCTTAATTTAAAATCATAAAGCTTTTATTTGGATGTAAAACAGTGTATAAATATGTAAACTCACACCCCTAAATAATACTACTTTCTCAGTCTGTATGACATCCACAGGATATTTCATACTGTATGCATGGAATGCCCTATATTTGTCAAATAAACCTATTAAAATTGACCAAATGTGCAATTTACAATGTGAACAGATTGTGCAAAATGGTGTGTCCCAGAATGCAATGCACTTTAATTTCCAGTGTGACAAATAAAGCAAATGATTGACACAAAACTGGAAGTATACAGTATATACTGAATAAGTTAGTATATAGTATATACTGCATGATGCGGAGTAAACAATACTCTAGTATTCTACTCCAAATAGTTTCCAACAAAGAATTTGAAGGCTGATATGTGTGGTTTATATATTTTTCCATGGGATAAACATTTCAGAGGCTAATTATTTTGAGGAAAGCTAATGAAAAACATTTTCTTTTGAATATTGCGTGCTTATGAATCATGCACAATAAGACAGGGACTTCAATTTACATTTTTTGTGTTTTTTAATGTTTGTTTTGGAAAAAAAAATACATAAATGGCAAAAAAAAATACAAAGAACTGAAAGCATTTTTTAATAGTGCTGCATAAAACAAATATCAGATATATATTACACTAATCCTTATTTACAAATCAAGGCATTTATTGTTTTGAACATATTTACAATAACGCATGCAGATATGCGGAGCCACCTGCAGTGTTTAAAGAGGACGTCACCTCTGCTTGTTCACCTTCTTTGTTTTGGGATGACTTGGTTTCCGCTGGTGGCCACCGGGATGAGAAGTTTCCGATACTCCATTGGAAGATATTTCTCTATCAGTATATTCACAGGTGTGGTGTCAGTCACAAAGCCCTGCCTAAGAAAAATACGAGAAACATGATAAACGGACAGATTTGCACAAGTATACAAAAACAAGTCATTCAACTCAATAAACCTTAAAGGAATAGTGAATGACCCGCAGTGAATGGGTGCCGTCAGAATGAGAGCCCAAATAGCTGATAAAAACATCCCAATAATCCATATGACTCGGTCAATCAATTAACATCTTGAAGCGAAAAAGAGTCGGCGGATTTTAATGTGTTTTTAACTGACTTGATATTTTGGCCAGAAGTGAGAGTTTAACCTTAAAAACTTCCTAATGATGGATTTGTTTCTCACAAACACGCAGCTTTTCGCTTCACAAGATGTTAACTGATGGACTGGAGTGGTGTGGATTATTGTGATGTTATTATCAGCTGTTTGGACTCTCATTCTGACGGCACCCATTCACTGCAGAGGATCCATTTGTGAGCAAGTGGTGTAATGCTAAATTTCTCCAAATCCGTTCTGATTAACAAACAAACTCTACTACATCTTGGATTGCCTAAGGTAAATGGGTAAATTTAACTATTAATTTTAATATTTACCTTCTCATGAGGACCTCAAAATCTTCAACCTCAACAGTTTTACGTTTGGCATGAGCAGCATACGCTTCCAGATCATCCGCTAGCCGTTCAAAGTACTTCTTAAGACTAAGAGGAATAAAAAAACAAAAAACACAATCAATGGAGATTCAAATATTCATGCTGCAATAATAAATAACTGTTCCCTGAGGGCTTACATTTCATTAATGACAGGGTAGACGTCACTGGCCACCTTGGTCTTGGCGAAGTGCTTAAATACGCTCATGACGTAACTCTTAGGAAGAACATTGACCCCCGTCTGACGCTTCTGTCTGGGGGCTCGTTTGGAAACCTGAGGGGCAGGACTGAGATAAATGGGTTTTAGATTTGCATTGGAAGACTGTAAAATCGACATCAGGAAGAAGAACGTTGTTGGTAAATTACCCAGTGTTCACTTCTTTAAAGACTGTTGACGTAGTCTGCGCAGTACGACTTGTGAAAACTCTTTTCTGTCTCACAAACGCAGGAGTTTTCACGGACAATTCTAAAATAAAAAAACATAATAATAAAAAAACAAAGCTGAAGTTATCCTAGTTATATCTGATTTGCAAGCAATCTTTCTTTTGAAATGGTTATTTTTAATAATTGGGTAGAACTCGCTCACAAACGATTCATGCAAACATTGTAATAACACATTTAACAATAAATATTATTATAAGTAATGATAATTGAGAATTTGAGTAAAATTTTGAGTACAGAATTGGAGTACAAAGATTTGGGAATTTGTGCATATATTTAATGTATTGTTTTTTGAACTAGTTCATTGAAATGATTCACTCAAATGAACTGATTTACTATGTATAACTGGATGTTGTTAAACCAGTTTATTGAAATGATTTACCAAGACCCATGGGGCAAGAGTGGGCACCAAAGAGGGCTATGATTGGCAGAGTCCATCAGCTCCTCCTCCTCCTCTGATTGGTTCAGTTCTTCTTGAGCGGCATCATCTTCTTGGCACATCTTCTTCAGCCAGACTAGCCTCATGTTGCTGTGACCTCTGCTCTGGTGTGCTGAGCTCTGCTGCAGGGTGGAGCTGAGGAAATTCAGGGCTATGATTGGCTGGTTCAGAGTCCATCAGCTCCTCCTCCTCCTCTGATTGGTTCAGTTCTTCTTGAGCGGCATCATCTTCAGCAAGCTCTGGCACATCTTCTTCAGCCAGACTAGCCTCATGTTGCTGTGACCTCTGCTCTGGTGTGCTGAGCTCTGCTGCAGGGTGGAGCTGAGGAACCGCAGGGCTGCTCAGAGATTCTCTTTCATCATCTGGCATGTCCTGTAAACTCTCTCTGCCCGCATCGACAAAATCCAAAAGTTCTGAACAGAAACACATTAGGTTTTAGTAGTGATCGACCGATATTGATTATTTATAGCCGACACCAATTATTTGCATGTTTGTGTTCCCGATAACCAATATGCAGAACTTTGCATGATGTCAGTTCCCAATATCAAAATATGGATAGATATATATATCCAGTCGATATATGCGTAAACTAATTAGATTTGAAAACCTAATTGATGAAGTGCACATTCATGTAAATAAATAACTGAGTGAAGTAAGTTCATTCTTCACTTTGGTTTTCCCTCCTTTCAGTCATCTTAACAACAACAAAAAACTTTTGAAAATTAACATTCTTTCATGTAAAATGTAATCTTCAAATTACAATTTTTTTTTTTTTATAAAAAGCATCATCAGCAACACTGATATTAACAATAAGCAAAAGAATGTCTAATGTTTTCAAATTGAGAAAATAAAGGGCAGGAGTCATATCAACTTATAAGCTGTTGAATAACGAGCTAAAGAGTGAATAATAATTAACTGGATAATGTTAATTCAATGAATAATATTCTCTGGAATATTGAAATAAGCTATAACAAACAAAACATCGTATTTTATTGCATTTCTCAACTGGTATGTTATATCAGAATTATAAAAATATTTTTGTCATTCTAGATTATGAAAACTGCTGACAGCGCGGTTTGTCTATTTACACAGAACTATACTCAAACTGCGATCGCTTGCGGAGATAATAAATAATTAATTTCGATAGAGATGTATTTATTTAGATGTTTATTGGTGAAATAATGGTTATATGGTAAATGTTAATATAATTTAGTGTGTTTTAAACAAGTGAATCTTGTTATAAAGTTACATGCGGTGGCCGTGCTGGAGCTTCTCCTGAGCATCAACCGCTGAGTGAACAGCAATATAAAAGCAGCTTCACGAGACTAATGATGAGCATATACAACAGAGAGAGAATTAAATCCAGCGCTTTTATTTCCAACATGCGCTCATTCATGGCTGTATTATTTAATTCATGCACAGTTACGTCTTTATTGGGAAAGATTGACGGATTATTTTACGTGACTCCGTGAATTCGTTTCTATTTCTTAGAGGCTAGCTGCATAAACTGCATATCAGGCATTTATTTAATACATCCAATTTGTGCATTAATGGCTGTTATGTTAAATAAAGTTTACCAACTACAGCAAATCAAGTACCTGGACGCCGTTGTTGTGGTCTCGTCCACTCAGACGCGCTGCAATAGCGATCCTGCGCGCAATTCTCAAAACAACCACTAGATGGCATTTATCGGTGAATCCGATATTACAAAGCCAATATCCGATAAAGGTAAAATGCTTAAATATCGAGAAAAATATCACTAAATCGATATATGGGTCGATCTCTACTTTTTAGCCCACAAACTAAGTTAATTAGTAATTCATTTCAGTTATCACTGGTGAATAACTTTGTGGTTTTGTCACTTCAGGCAGTCTAATTGTCCTCACCTTTCTCTCTGGGGTTCAATCCAGCTCCAAAACTCTTTGTGACTCTCGTGGTGCCTGGAATTTCCAAGACAGCACCTCCTCCCTCTGAGCGGTGAGCTCTACGAGTTATTTGCACTAGATACTGTGAGGTGTCAATATTTTTTTGTTCAGCTTCAACAACCTCTTCATTCTCAACGTTCTCACCCTCGACTTCCTCAACGTTCTCACCCTCGACTTCCTCAACGTTCTCACCCTCGACTTCCTCAACGTTCTCATCGTCAACGTTCTCATCCTCGACTTCCTCAACGTTCTCATCCTCAACGTTCTCATCCTCGACTTCCTCAACGTTCTCATCCTCAACGTTCTCATCCTCGACTTCCTCAACGTTCTCACCCTCGACTTCCTCAACGTTCTCATCCTCAACGTTCTCATCCTCGACTTCCTCAACGTTCTCATCCTCGACTTCCTCAACGTTCTCATCCTCGACGTTCTCATCCTCGACTTCCTCAACGTTCTCATCCTCGACTTCCTCAACGCTCTCATCCTCGACTTCCTCAACGTTCTCATCCTCGACTTCCTCAACGCTCTCATCCTCGACTTCCTCAACGCTTCTCATCCTCGACTTCCTCAACGTTCTCATCCTCGACTTCCACAACGTTTCCAATCTCAACTTCCTCCACAACTTCTCCATCTTGTAGCTCCATGTCATGCGATTCAGGAAGTGATTCTGTCATCGCCTGGGTTGGAGCAAGTACAATATCATCTTCTCGAGTCAAATACACATCATCTTGGGATGAAGGCATCACCTCTTCCTCATCCTGTGATTCCAACTCATGATCTTTTTCTTCTTGAATTAAAGGTTCTGAGTCAGGAATTTCACTGGGTCTCTCAAGCTCATGTTCTCTCTCGTTCCCTGCAGAAGGCCCCATTGTGTCATCTTTTTTAGGCTGGGCATAAAGCTCTGTGACATCACTGAGGCCAAGAGTGAACTTCTGCCAGGAAGAATCTTCTAGAGTTTTTCCATCCTGAAATACAGTGTGATCTAAAGGAGAGAGAGAAACCATTTTAGATACAGACAAAATAGGATGGATGTGAAATTTTAGAGTTTATATAAACCTTGGTTAGGACCCTGCTCCAAGCATCTCTGAACGGCCTCATCAAAAGCATCCACAGACTGCAGCCTCCGATTGGAGACCTTCCTCTGAAGCCCCGCCCTCTCAATGCGCTTCTCTACAAATGGGGTCTTCAAGGTCAGGTTGAGCCCACTATCAGAAAATAAACTTGAATCACACTCAAAATGCCTCAATCACGCATGTCCCTTACATCTTCTTACAGTACGATAAATCATATTTTAATCAAGATCATCATTTCTAATTTTCTCCATTATTTAAGCAAAATCATCTGCAAGCTTTTTCCTAAATGGAAAAAATGTTGCCCAGTATTTTTATCTTCCCAACTTGGCAACAATGTGCAAACCAAGCCCTGAACATCTAAAAACACCTGCAAACATTTAAGTGTGAGTTGCAAGCTTTTTCTCAAAAGAAAGTTTATTATAGATAGTCTGTTTTCTTTCACATGGCTGTTTGCCTCGACTACATCTGCGAGAAAACCTGACCCGTAACAAAACCAAACATGAACCTCAAATATATTGCTTGCGATTGTGACTGCCGAATACATGCACTTGCGTTGTTGTTGTAACAATTAGGAAAATGTGGGAATCAATATTATGCATTTCGCTGGTTAAGGTTTTGAGAGAAGGTTCTTGTAGTACTGTTTTTTAATGTAAAGAGTGTGAGTATTTATATGATAAGTGTATTTAAACCAGAGTTGATCTTTTCTTGATTTGTATTTACATGAAAGTGCAATAATTCTGATGAAATCCAAAAAGTTTAAAGGCAATCATGCTTTTTGTTCATTTTTGAGCTAAATAATTGTGATTAACAGTTTAACCATTATCGTGCCGCCCTACTATGTATTATATTGCAGTTCCTAATAAATTAACAACAAGCTAGTAATTATATTTACTTTCTAATGTCCGTTTTAGTAACTAGGCCAGTCCACTGAGATATAATGGACAAAGCATTTACCTTTTTGAGCCAGAAGACAAATCTAAATCTTGAGAAGCATCTCCTTTCTCCTGAGAGACATCACCTTTATGAAAGGCACGCGAGATTTCCTCTTTGTTGTCTGAGAATATAGAAAAGGGGTTAGATGATGCTAAGTGACTTTGAACATGTGGCAAATTATGTGGCGATATTCCAACACATATGCAATACACCAGTTCAATTCCAAACACAGAGAGTCTTGCTAACAAACATAACAGGTGAAGCACCTGGCGGTTGATCAAACTGTTCCTCGAACGCTGACACACTGAAGACGCGCTGCGGTTTCTTGCGGCTCAGTCCTCTGACCACATGCGTCAGGGGTTCAGTGTTCAGAGTCAGGTCAGACAGACCTTCACTGAGGAAAACACAGACACATGAACACAGCAGGAGGAGGATTACAAGCATGTGTGATTAAAGAGGTACTGACGTTCTATCTCCAGCACTGGACTCGGCTGGATTCGGCTCGGATTCTTGAAGTGCAGGCTGACCCGACATCAGTAACGACGCGTCGGTCTCTGAAACACACATGGGAGAGTCATTAAAAACAGGGATTTTCTGCTTTCAATTTTTTGATAACTGTCTGTTGAAACGCTTGAGCTGGAGAAGCAAATGTAATATTTATTTAAAAAAAAAACAATTTTCCAAATTACATCTGATTATTAAGTGATGAGTTATGTCTATATTGGTTATAATAAGCATCAACAACTTGACAGTTAATGACTGGCAAATATTTAGGGTGTAAAAAATTATCAAAATATCTCACAACAGTACTGATAATAGTCAACAATTATGTTGTTTTGAAATTACAGTTTCTTAGAGATCATGTTATCTGCATCTCCTGCGCTCCATCAAGCCACATCCCATAATATCTGTCACCACTCAAATTAATGCACGGCTCAGATTAACTGTATAGCATGTGTGTAAGACTCCAATACAATTATAAAGTAATTATTTCATCACTAATAAATCTTTCAATGAGTAAAACTGGCTGTGTCTATAGTATTATAGACTACACAACATTGTTATCATATTTTCAAATTATTATTATTTTAAATTATTGTCCCTAGACCAGCAGGGTACTCTTATAATAAAGTAGCGGTGGCTGTGACAGATTTTAAGTATCATTTCTGCTTAAAAAGATCTGATCTAATCCGGTTTACATGAATTAAGCCTGCTCCCGAGCAGGTTTAAGCTTACGGACCTGTTGCTATGACAGCAACTCCAAGATGAGCTTCGAAGAACCAAATGATCCAAGATCAAGTGAAATCATCAACAATCAAATCCAGCTAACGGACTTAGTGACGTACGAAGAATGGACTCCTGGACTATCTCTCTTTAATAATACACATACCTGTATGTTTCTTGACACTATTGGTACATTCTTAAACCTTGGCAGTGAGTTTTGACTCACCCATCTGAATGATCCCCCTGAGCAGACCACGAGTGGTCACGTCCTCGTCATACACTGGGGACGGGGCCGTGACAGGAGGGTTTGTATTTGCCACTGCTGACCTCAGCCGTTTCGGTGAAGGCAGGGTGACAAGGAGGCACTCTGAAACAGAAGAAAAATGTATTAGGGATGTAATCATGTAGAACAGGGGTGTCAAACTCAGTTCTTGGAGGGCCGCAGAGTTTTGTTCCAACCCTGCTCCAACACACATTGTGCAGTTTTCAAATAAGCCTGAAGGACTTGATTAGTTGGATCAGGTATTTAATTAGGGTTACATCTAAACTCTCAGGGCTCCGGCCCTCCAAGAACACATCATTTGCAACACATCAAATTGCTTATTTAAACACCACACAAACCTCATGGAGCTTCTTCTTGAGTTTGTGTCGTAAGGCAGATCCAGGACTCTCCGCTCCAGGGGTGTTTTTTAGCCTCATACTCCGCCTTACATTCGTAGCACTGAAAACACATATGAAATATACATGTCAGTTACATATTATACACACAAACAAAAGCAATACACAAACTTTATAGAATACATAATATAACAAATAGAGATAATACAATTCTCTCTATTGATGTTTTGCATTGTTGTGTCTCTGATGGTTTTAATTCATTTTAAAAGTTAACAATGAATAAAAATACAGACTTCAGCGCTTTGTTTACAACTAGTATATTGATAATATAACTTTTCCCTTTATACATTTGTATATTTAGCCGTTAACGTTACTCATAAACTTCGAACAAATATTTAAGTATCTGTTTGTTTACATATTTTATCTGCGTTCGCATAAATCCATTTAAAAGTAAGTAAGTAAAAAATCTAAAATCATGCTAGGCACTTTTATTTGCATATCAAATTTAAGTGACATTTGAAATGAATTCACCTTCTGGTTACAGGAGATCTGGGTAACTCTGTGTGCAGGACCCTCCTCAACAAAACCCGAGCAGAAATGTCGTCTTCTGTTGAATCCATCGTTTCTTGTCGTAGTTTATCACACAATTAACTATTTTCAAAAGCTACAGAACCTTAACAAGAGCAAAATCAAAGTAAACAAAGAAAACATCGTCAATTCATACGTCCGAGGTTTGAAAATGGAAGTCTCACAACTTCCCGCTCGTTCGTTCAAGCGAATCTCGCGATATTTTATCAATCGTTTCATTGGCGGTGTCATAGGGGCGGGGTAGTGTACTGCACTCAAGGGGGCGCTCGGCGGCTCAAACACCTGAAGCCTCCATTGAGTTCAGGCCGATTTGTAAGTATAATAGTTTAAATGTAATACATTGATATCTGACATATAAACGAAAGTCATCCCTAATAATCTATATAAGGGATTCTGTGATCGGTTATGTATCTAAACCACGCCCCATTTCATTCTAACTGACCGACATTACATGCTGAGGATTATAGGTTTGGATAAAGAAATTGTGATGTGTGCATTTTTGTTGTTGCCATTGCTGGGCAGAATACTGATTTATTGCCAGTGCGAGAAAAATGAAAAGGTTTGTTTGAAATCACCTGTGCAAATGTTACATTTGCATGAATATAAGAAGCATAGAATCTGCATAATAGAGTCTTTTATAAAACTTTAGCATTGTTTCTTTCTTCTTATCGTAATTTGCTTAAAGACGTAATTTACCACTGAGAGAGGATGCTGTGTAGTTTTGAGCTGTGAAATTAATTTTACACTTCATGCAACAATAAGACAAAACTATGAAAAAAAACTTGGTTAGAGATGCCACGAAGTAGGTGGCAATGCCTTAACCATATGTGTGTTGAAGGTCACTAGGACCTCTTCCATCCTTGTCAAGGGGAGTGCTAACCTTCTCTCCTTTCATACAACACGAAAATAATATGTGTTCACAATCATTATAAAGGGCGGTAGCTGGCCGTAATACTCAACGACGGTGAGAATGATAAAAGTTGAAAAACTTACTTAGTTCTTATGGTATGCATTACATGTGTGTAGACATGTTTATATATATATACGTTATACGCGTATTATTTGGATTTATGTTTTAAAAAGTAATTTTTCCATGCTTAGGCGCCGCGCATTGCTTTCTCATTTGCATAGCCGACATGACGACCAATCACAACGATGCAGTAATAACGTCACAGATTCTTGCCCAGGAAGTAAACACAAGCCCATGCAGTGTAAAAGTCGTTGTCGCAAAACAATTGTACCATGTGTTGTGTTTTAATACGCGATTTCAAATATTATTTAATGACTAATATAAATGTATAATGTATATTAAAATATTCATATGTGAATTTTCTTTGAGCCTTTTTAGGATAATGAATGATACTGTCTACTACATGGAAGTTAAGAGCTAATGGTTTGCGATGTTCTTTTGGCCATTAACATTAGTACATTTGAAATGAACGAATTAATTAATACATATTTTGTTCTGAATTCTTATAAGCCTTTTGTATTAATAATACTTGTTTATAAAGTTAACACAAGTGTAAGACGAGTTTTCAGCCATTCTGCCACTGTGTTAATTATTTTTGTGTAAAAATGATACATCACCTTTTTTACATTTACAGTTGACTGCATAGCCGCGGGAACGTATTTTGAGCATTTACTCAAATGAGGAGAGCTGTTTTGTTGCGCTTTTAACGCGTAAATATTAAATTGAATATTTATCGAAATTGCTTTATCGAAGAAAATTATATCACTATAATTATAGTTATCGTTTTATCGCCCAGACCTACCTCAAAGTATATCTGCTCCCGCTGTGAACTCTGGGGGTTCCGCGCCCGGAACTACTGATCAAGGACAAAGAGTACAGAAGCCCCTTTGTCTAGGATATAATAATGCTAATATACTATTAAGTGTGATGTCATGCATGTAGCTTAAGATTTTACACACACGTTTTAGTTAGCTAAATTGGGACATTGCATAGACTTTATCACACACGTTTTATATACAGAAGGGACATTGCATAGACTTATAGATTTTATGAGCTAATACATATAAAATCCTAAACACCCTAACCTCACAGAAAACGTTCTGCGTTTATTACAAAAAAAGATGTTTACTTTATTTTTATACCAATTTTACAAATGAAGACATCCCGTAAAGGAGGTTTTGTGTGGTTCAGCTCACTTTTTGGTACAAAATTGTCCCTAAAATATGGTTATGCACACACACACACACACACGCACACACACGCGCGCACACACACACACACACACACACACACACACACACACACACACACACACACACACACACACACACACACACACACACACACACACACACACACACACACACACACACACACACACACACACACACACACACACACACACACACACACACACACACACACACACACACACACACACACACACACACACACACACACACACACACACACACACACACACACACACACACACACAAGTGATACACTGACGATAATTCATTGATTTTTCCCCTCTATCTTTAATTGGCACATTTAACACATACAAAGTATTCAGTGCTCAAAAACACAAGCATAACAAATAGAACACAAACAAAAAAGTGCAAAACAAACATTTGGCAGACCCACCAAACGAGACCCCCCAAAACAAGTTTAATTCATTTAGCAAAGCAGAGAAAAAAATGGGACATTTTTATTAATCAAAATTGAAAAATAGACTCTTACCATGGATTGGTTGTTCACTCTTATTTATAGACTTGTACTTATAGATATATATATATATTATAATTCTCTGATTCGGGAATGGTGTTTTGAAGCCCCAAATAGAGCAGGTAAGGGCCGAGGGCAAATGATTCATGTCACTGACAGATGTGTATGAATATGTCATATGGTGATAGCTGGCAAAGTATAACAATGATGAAAAGGCTGAAAAGTTGTTTAGCAATTGTTTTGTTCTCAAAGAGAGACAGAGCACTTGAGAAAGAGTGTATGTTCGGAAGACATACGAAATGACGGTTTCCTCTTCAAGATGGTGAGATGTTTTCAAAACCATTTCTTATTTATAACACATTTTTATATTTATAGGTTCATCAATAGCGAGTGAGTCAGTTATTCTGAGAGGCTGCTCAATTCATTCATAAAATGTCATAATTTATCAATAAGCGCTTTGTTAAACCTAATAAAAGCATTCAGCATTAAATAGCAGATCTGTGGCACGTGCGCATTTTCACTTCCACGATGCTGCCTGTAGAGATGTAAACCTACTTAAGAATCAATAATAATAATAATAAAAGAAAAGAAATGTAAATATCTAAAACCTCTCCTGGACCCAAAATGACTGTGTGAGAGAATTAAAAAATATATAAAAAGAAAAGTTAAAATTATGTGCCTCAGGGATGGTGAGGAAACAGTGGAAGATAAAGATATTACAAAATATAATCTCTTCACAAAAAAAAAGAAACAAAAAACCTTCGCCAAACCACAGTGATTACATCAAAAAGGGAAAAAATCAGTTGAATTAAAAAGCTCCAAGTCTATTCTTCAGGTTAAGAGAGCCATACAAACGCTCACAGCTCACATGATGCATGTTAATTGTCTGGTTAACCTGTACATTTGGCTCAGAGTACATTTAAACCATTACATATATATAACCGGCGAAACCAATGAGGTCGCGAGGTTCTCGGCTGAGTGCTCCACAGGATAAAACCATGAAGACATGAACAAAACAGCTGTCACAATAAATACATACCCATAGCAACAGGACATTAGCATATTCATGAGTGTAAATATAGCCCCTCCCTTGCCTGACAAACAAAAACAGCGTTTGAGCATGATGATTGGACGGTTAAGGTAAAGCGGGAAGTCTTAATAGATGAAATGAATGAAAATGTGAATCGCTGAAGGGACATTCGATAAAAAAAGAGTTGGATACGATGGCAAAGACAGACATTATAAGTAATTGCACTGGAAGGGCGGAGACAGAGGAGGTGCCAGGGCAAGCAGAGATGCTATTGGCCAGTGAAGCCCCGCCCCTGTGCCACAGCCATTTGAGCAACCAATGGCCAGCAGCTGTTATCTTTGGGAGGTGGAGTCAAATGGTCTAAAGGGGTGTGGCCTAACGAAGGAGTGACGTCATGAATCACTATAATGCTGCGCTCCATTCAACTCGAGAAAGATTCCAGCTTGCAACTTGGAAAAGTGCAATCGAAGGGCACTTAAAGACATTTCACATCATACAAACACATGTATGAATGATTTCAAGTTTATATGTGAATGTTTTTAGCTGTGTAAAACATGATTTGTTGATAAGCATACACCTGTAAAACATGATTGCATTGCCATTTTGTTTCTTTATAGACTAAAAGTTTAGAATGTTTTCGAAAGTCTCTTCTGCTCACCAAGGCTGGAATTATTTGATTAATACAGTGAAATATCAATACAACTTAAAATATCTGTTTTCTATTTTAATATATTTTAACCGATTTAAACCTTGATACACTACCATTCAAAAGTTTGAGGTAAAAGTGACAGTAAAGATATTTATAATGTTACAAAAGATTTTAATTTCAAATAATTTCTGTTCATCAAACACTCCTGAATAAAAATCACGGTTTCAGCAGCAAAAACATTTTTTTTGCATTGATGATGATAAGAAGCATTATTTATAACTGAGCACCAATCATAATTGAGCAGCAAATCGGCATATTAGAATTATTTCTGAAGGAGTAATGAGGCTGAAAACTCAGCTTTGCATCACAGGAATAAATTACATTTTAAAACGTACATAAAAACAAAATAGTTATTTTAAATTATAATAATATTTCAACATTTTACTGTATTTTAGTTTTAATAAATGCAGCCTTAGTGAGTAGAATAGACGTCTTTAAAAACATAAAAATCATAATTGTTCCAAACTGTTAACCAGTAGTGTACATCATCTTATGAGCATCGAGTTATATAGCAGGAATATGAATGGAACGCAGCACTGGTGTGGTAGCTCCTTTTACAGACCACATTCCCAGGGTTTTAGTTCGGGAACGGTGAGGAAATCTGACACAAGACATCCACACGTACAAACACTGAAAGAAACGTTAGCGGCGTTCAGCAGCGATGAAGAGCCGTAAAGCAAAATGATATATGCAGATCATATTCACCTCATTATAAAATAGCAGACAGGTAATAAATCTAAATGCCATAATATTTCTCTGATTCGCTGTTAACGTTCCTCTCTACAGCAGGAGAATTTAGGCCGAGAGGTCTCTCTTTATTTTGTGTCTGTCTCACTCTAGGGCGGTTCATGGAGGGTAGGCTGTAGTTTTCCTCACATGTGGCTGCTGTTTGCCCTGCACCACTGAGTCCTCCTTCCATACTTTACGAATCTGCAGTCATACAAACAAACAAACATATGAAAAACAAAAGAAAATCATGTTAGACTCGGTGAAGGGATGGATTCATGCCCTGTATGAAAGGCTTTTCAAACTAGAACTAACCCTGGGTTATCTGCTTTTTAGTTTTAGTTCATTTCCATTGTATACTAGTGTTGTGTCCGTTTTATTTAAATATGATTATAGTATTTATTAATATTTTGAATTAGCTTTTAATTTGACATTTCTAGCAATTCTGTTATGTGCTTTGGCGTTTTTTATTAGTTTTTGTTTTCTTTTTTTATTTAAGTTTTTAGTTTTAGAATCTTTAGCTTTAGCGACTTATTTTATAATGTGTTAAAAGGCAAGATTTCAATTTTTTAAGCTTTTTTACGCTTAAGTTTGTCATCTAATAAATATTTTATTTCAGCTTTATTCCAATTCACACATAACAAACAACATTTTTTTCAAATCTTTCCCATAGTTTAATAATTTGTTCCCGTTATACATTAATTAGTTCCCTGGTTTTAGGTAAATCATGGTCACAATTTAAATCAATTGAAACAATGTACAACATGAACACGAAAACAAGGGAACAAATTAATTAGCCCTGAAAACAATTTCTTAATTACGCTAGTCATTTTAAAACTACAGTGCCAAATGTACAAAGCAGTTAACCCGTGATAAACTAACTGTGTGAAACATGGAACCAGATAACCCAGGGTTAAAAATAACTATGATAACACACAAGTGTGAAAAGCCAGTTTAAATGCACCCCTAAACACACACATATGGCATAAATGCGTAAATGAACTGGACAGTTACAAAATGAACTGGAAAATGATAATAAACAACACATAGGATTGTTTGTAGCATGATTTATAATATGCATGATTTGTTGGCAAGAGTAATTCAGAGTTCTTGGTTGAATTCAAGAATAAATGTGACCTGAAACACACCAAACATGCATTTATGCAGCGAAAAACTGCCAAAAACTCACTCAAACAGCCAGGTTTGCAGAAACAGAGCACTCGGATTAAGTTTTAGTGTTTTTCTCAACAATCAAGATTTGCATGAAGGTTATGTCTCTGTTGGTTTGTGAATTGTATCAGGGTTTTGTGTGTGTGTGTGTGTGTGTGTGTGTGTGTGTGTGTGTGTGTGTGTGTGTGTGTGTGTGTGTGTGTGTGTGTGTGTGTATTCACCTCATTTTGCAGACTATTCTAACTTAAAGATGGCACACAAGTAGATTCGTGCATGCTTAAACTGAAATAAACGTCAGACTTCAACCCTTCGTTCAGAGGAAATCACACTTGTAGTGTCTTAAACTGTTTTAAAAGTCAAAAGCAATTCATTCTAGATCCCTTCAGTCACACACTGTTAATGCACTCAACTAGTACTCCGTGTCTCACCCTCAGAAAGATAAACCCTTCTCCAGGAAAACACATCTGTGAGGAAACATTCAGAAAAGGTTCATATTCACGCCATATTTCATCTCCGCTCTTAGGAATAAAGATCAGGAGCACCAAACATGAGTGTGTGATTGTGACGCTTACTATGCAATCATGCTTTTACACCTTTATATTATGTTTGTAAACATCTATCATATGTGATTTTTCCAGGGTTATTTTTTCTTTTTAAGACTATCAATATCAAGTACACAAACATATGTGAACAAACAATACAGCTAAAGAAGCAAAAAGGCAGTCTCTGTCAAACACGTATTAGCAAATGATGGGCTTTCACAAATATATTTTGTGAAAAGGAAAAGATCCTTTTATATGCTAATTACAAACTGTTTATTATTACTAGTGCTTGACTAGTGGTTATGAAAATGTTTTTTTGGGGGAAAAACACTAGCATAATTTGACCTTAAATTAATTTACATATGAAAACAGTACAAAAGCTTGCATGTGTCTCCTCTTATATGTGTGTGTGTGTCTGTACATTTAGTTGGAGTGATCTAACATGCACTGCTACTCAAAATGACAAGATACTAACGCCATATTAAACTATGGTGGGCTAATATCTAAAACCATCATGTGCTAAGACACATACAATCATTTAGTCATTCAGTTTCAGAAAAAAAGTCTGCCGCTTTACCAAAAACAGTCTAAAAAGACACATTGTTGGCTTGGAGAGATCCAGGATATCTCTCTCTCTCTCGCTCGCTCGCACGCACGCGCACGCACGCACGCACGCACGCACGCACGCACGCACGCACGCACGCACGCACGCACACACACACACACACACACACACACACACACACACACACACACACACACACACACACACACACACACACACACACACACACACACACACACACACACACACACTAGCCGTCTCCTTTAGTGTTCATACACAAACACACTTCTGAGAGCACAGGACCTAAAGCTTTGGGTCATATGTAGGTTATGGCACCTTTGGCGTTGGAGTCCAGAAAGACCTCGACGTAGGACGAGGGGACGTAACCCTCCTCTTCCTCGTTTCTTCTAACACGCGTCCATCCGTCACCTTTGTCTTCCTCTATTACATACAAGAGCTCACCCTCCGTTACTGAGATGGTGCCTTCATTAACACCTACAGAGAATCAATCAATCACCATCAATAAATTATTAAAATATGTATATACAGTGCAGTTTATAAGTTTGGGGTCAGTAAGATTATTTCATGTTTTTAAAAGAAGTCTCTTATGCTCACCATTTATTTGATAAAAAAATACAGTAATATTGTATAAAATCAATATGGTAACACTTACAATAAGGTTCCATTAGTTAACATGAGTTAATGCATTAACTAACAATTTACTAACAATGAGCATTTCAATATTTATTAGTTAACGAAAATAAAAATGTTCTTGTTAGTTCATACAGTGATAGATACATTAAGAAAAGTTAAAATAAACTAAATTGAAATGCTTTTTCCTTTTATTTTTCATGGTTATTTCTAATGTAGTTAACTGATGTCAACAAATGGAATCTTATTGTAAAGTGTTACTACACATATACGAAGAAATCACTTTTTGAGGTTTTATTACGTAAGATGCTGTCTATATGCATTTGAAAACAGACAGTGAGGCAGCTCACTAGGGTTTGACATTGTATTTGTGTTGTGTTGTTTATTAAGTATTTATTCATGAAATACCATCAAACGGGTAGATGGCTTTGCAGGTGCCAATGGTGGCAAGTATTTCTTCCTCTGCGTCATCAAATTCATCTCCAGACTCCGCCGTTTCAGGCTGGACTTTACTCTGGACCTCAGAACTCGGTTCCTCTGTATAACTGCCATCCGGACTGCTCCATCACACACACACACACACACACACACACACACACACACACACACACACACGCACACGCACACGCACACACGCACACACACACACACACACACACACACACACACACACACACACACACACACACACACACACACACACACACACGCACACGCACACACGCACACACACACACACACACACACACACACACACGCACACGCACACACGCACACACACACACACACGCACGTACACAATAACTATAGCACCTGTTTGCAAAGTACTGTGACTGTAAAGTGACTGTAAGTGTATGTTTATGTTAATATTAACAATAATAATCATCTTATTGGATAATTTTGCATGTGTGAGAGTGTGTACCTCTCTCTATCCTGTGCACAGTTGTTGTTGTTGGTGGTGGGTGGTGTGCTGTTTTGGGTCTCGTACAGGACACTCGTCCTCCGTGGAGGGTCACTCTTTACTGGCATCCTTCCTTCGACCTCCGCTAACCAGCCCTAAAGCACACACACACACACACACACACTCATTTCCACTGAACTGAAGCTCTCATCCAGGCCTGCGCTGTATTAAATGACACTCACCTCGAATTTCTGAGCCTCCGCCTGCAGCTTCTCAATGTTGTGGGCGATCTCTGCTAACCGAGGGTCCACGCTGTTGGGATCCCCCATCTGTGGGTTCTTTATGTACACTTCCTTCATTTTAGTCAAAGCATCTCTGCAGAGAAAACATACATATACACATTTTTCTAATAAAATAAAACCTGTCAAACTCTGGCCTAGTCAAAAAATATTCCAAAAGGATTATTGGAGAGCATTTCTACTGAAAATTCATAATCGGAATCCCGACAGAATCAAATAAGGTCCTAAAGGATTCTTGAGTCCTACTGAATATTGTTTATATCTTTCAAAACTCATTTCATATTGTATCGAATAATGTCATGCTGCTGGAAACTTAAAGATGGCTAAAGTTATATAATGTATTTAAATTTGATTTATATTTATTTTGGCAATCATATAAATGCAACTGGGAACAAATTCCAAATGGATTCCTTTAGGATATATTTTTTTAATAAACATTAATTATACATGCAATTTTGTTCAAATGTGCATATTACACATTATGCAATTAAGAGGAGGAAAAAACAAGAAATAAAAACAACAAAGTGAACAAGAACTACATAATTGAAATAAAGGAATAATGGAAATATATAAATATATATGCACATAAATAAGCATGTAAATAAATACATAACATAATTAATTAAATAAATAAAATCGTTGGCTTAATAAATTAAGTAATTATGTAAATAATAAATGTTGCAAATGTATGCAAATAAATAAAATATGTAAATAAATACATTAAACATAAAAAATAAAACAAAACAATAAGAAAGTAATTGGTAGGCAATAATAATGTAAAAATCTGAAAAAGTGTATAAAAATATCAAATAATACTTTGTAAAATAAGCTGACAAACTATTAAAGTCTTCATATCTTTCTTTTTCAGAGTCTTTGTTGCTATGTATCGATTGGGATTTGATGCGTATGACAAATATACACGTTTGTGTTTGTCTGTGTACCTCTGGTCCATCTCTTTCTGTACGTCTTTATTGATGTCGTCAATCTTGGCCTGAAGCTTCTTCCTTCTCTGCTCTGGAGGAAGATGACTGAAGTCCTCAGGATTCGAACCCTGAGAGGAGACGGACAAACAGTGAGTATCTGCGCTTAAAAAACTGACACCGTCCTGTTAGAATCTGCCAATATATAAACTAATATGCATAAACAGGGCGGGTCAAACCAGGACACATCCAATCACATCAAGCGACTTCTTTTCCTGTCATCTGGTTGGCTATCTGCCTTTGGAGAGGAGCCAATCAGCTTTCAAATCAAGTGTTCATCAAAGGCAAACCAGATGAGACAATTACATCTAAGATCAACGATTAACCTATTCAGTCCAATGCCAACAACAACATTAATTAAACCGTTTTCATAAAATAAACCGTTATCTTTGAAACCGGATTCTTGTTGTTTGCATCTGTCCTTATGTGCCCTCTTTCTGGCTCGCTCTAATATCCTGTTCCTGTCTACATTAATGTATCGATCCTCTGAACACTTTCCACATTAGTTCTCTCTGACAGCAGTATTTGTCATACTTATTTCAACCACACGGTGGCGCTAAAGAGCCGTGCATTTTGGGAGGATAAACCTGCTGCAATGATTTTTAACCCTATGAAGTCTACTGTATCATATTTGATACACACATTTAATGCCTCTAAATAATCAAAATGATTAAAACCTTGCTAAAAATCCTGTTCTACACAATCTACTACATGCCTTCAGTCATCTGATCGATGCTTTGTTTGACAAAGTAAAAAGCCTTTTAGTATAAACGAGGTCAGGTTACATGTCTTTTTGCTGTGAAATATTAGTAATCGTGTGGATAACATTTATATTGTTAGTAATATTTCAAGATGAACACTTATTGGACTAAAGCCAGCTTTACTTGATTATCCATACATTATTTTTTTTAGAAAAATCACATTCAGATGTATCAAATATTATTCATCAGGCTTTTGAGGAATGTTTATTTGTTTATCTGTCAATCATCATTTCATCGCATCGCATTATATGTTTTGTTCATAAATCTAAGCATTTAAATTTCATCTTACTTAGACAAATAACTGGGAGATATTGAGTGAAAACTGATATTTACATAAATTCTATGTAAGTATTCTGTTATAAAGTTATAAATATATCATTCATTTACAAGCTATCAGAATTTCATCTTACTTTTTGCCATATAAATATCAGAAGCTGCACCAAAGAGCATATTTTTGCCGTGTCTGAATGATTTTTTTTCTTCCTTGTGTATGAGCTCCATATTATTATCTATATATCATCTATATGAGCCATAAGAGACTGAGTTATCAAATATGATACTCAACAAATAGCACATTCAATAAACTTTTCAATAAAAAACAACAACTATTGACTATTGCATATGTCTGGCTTTACAGGGTTAAAGTAGGCATCCTGAAAAATCATACTTAGCCTAAAATTGGATATTATTAATTAATTTCAAAAATTTGAGTTTGGACTGAATAGGTGGATGACTGTATCTTTCTACAGTCCTGCCCACAGGTCAGTGCAAATGCTAAAAGGTCAAAGGTCACAAGGCAGGCACATCAACCTTACCCCTTCTTCCACATCCCCATACTGTCATGCAACAATAAACAACCATATTTTTCTGAGCATGCATTGCACTGTCACTCAAAATACAGTTAAATAAAACCACAAAATCAGTCCAGGCAAACGTCATCCAAATGAATAATCAAGATCTACACAAGCACAATATACATGCTACACTCAGTGTTGTACTCACCCACTTCAAAACAAAGACACATTGTTCAAATAAAGTGTTAATTATGTAACATTTTGATTCTTTACATATAAAAATAGATCTAAATAAAATAAATCTCAGAAATCAACTTAAAAATGACATGGATCAAAATACACATACAAACAGATTGATGTTCAAATATAACCAAGCATTACCTGCAGTATAATAATCAACTATAAATCATACTACGCATCAGTGATTCAATAATCACATGCAAAGACTAATTGGACTGGGCTAAAATAGCAAGACACACTGTGATTGGTTAAGATAATAATTTATTTAATATGATTTTTTCACCCTCATGACCTTCAAAACCAATTTGACTTAATTTCTTCAGTGAAACATGAAATAAGATATTTTGCAAAATTTGCATGCTCTTTTCCATTTAATGAAAGTGAAATGTAAAATTAACCATGTGCCACAGAAATAAACCAAGCCAAATTCTTAGGATGACATAAAATAAAGACTATGTATTAATCTTGCATGTGAACTATCCCTTTAACTTGCACTATAACTACATTCAAAATGTCATCATATTATGCCACACATCTGGTTAGGGATCAAACGAATCAAGGTGTTTGAAACATATAAAGACCGAATCAGGGACAGATCAATAATAAACACAGGGACCAAAAAAGGGGTTTCAGATCACCTCAATAAGGTTCCGCACGTGGGCATTGAGTGAGAGCTACACAGAGGGACAGTCACCACGGCAACAAGACAAAACAAAACAGACACATCAGAAAACAACATGGTGTTCAACTTAAATACACACAAAGGTCAAATTATATAACAAAACATTAACAAAAGTATTGTTAAAGGGATAGTTCACCCAAAAATGCAAATGTGCTGATCATTTACTCACCCTCAGGCCATCCAAGATGTATGCAAATTATTATATAAATGTATTTATTTATATATATATATTTTTAGTAGAACAGTAAAGAAGATGTTTAGCTGAAACTGTGGTCCTTGGTAAATCATAAAATGCAAGTCAATGACTACCGTCACACTTTGAGAGTCAAAAAAGCACATACAGGCAAGACCGAATGAATACCCGTGGCTCCTGACGATATATTGAGGTCTTATGAAGCGAAACGATTGGTCGGTGCAAGAAACTGAACATTATTTCTAACACTACCTCTAATTCATAGCCTCATTCAAATGGAGAAATTTGATTATTTTCCACAATCTGTATCTTTCGGATAGTTCGTTTAAATGAACTGGTTTAATTCACTGCTTCGTTTACGTAATCACGCAATGATGTATATGCAATTATTTTATTAAAGCACCCAATAATGTATTACATGTCCAGAGCATATAAAGTGAATAATCTTGTCTTCATCAGCTCACCTTTATAAATAAACATTGAAAAAAATCTAAGCTGTAATATGACCATTCAAGTGCTTAGTTCACGTATGAGCATATCAAGCAGAGTCAGATCTGGAGCCCTGAATGAGTTCCCAAAACCAGCGTTATAGGATCATATACACTGATATTTTGGTCTGAAGGGGAGCTTTGATTGAGTAACTTGTAGATCTGTGCTGCTCGAGTCGTGAACTGTTTCAGACGGTTCAGTACAATTTGGTGAACTGGTTTATTCAGTTCACTAAAAAGAATCAGTTCAAAAGAATGATTCATTTGCAAACCGGACATCACTCTGTAGCGTTGGCCTGAGGCTCTGATTACAGGTAATATTGTAAATAAAGTTCAGTTTCTTGCACAGACTGATCGTTTTGCTTCAGAAGACCTCAATATGTCGTCAGGAGGCACAGGGATTAATTCTACGTTGCCTGATATGCTTCTCTTTTTTTACTCTCACAGTGCCACTAGCTATTCATTTGCATTTTATGAAACACCAAGGACCACATTTTCAGCTAAAAATCTTCTTTGCTCTTCTACTGAAAAAAGGGTGAGTAAATGAAAAGCAAATGTTCATTTTTGGGTGAACTATCCTTGTAAACAAAAATAACCACAAGGGTTGAACACAAAGGAACAAAGTGATGTTAAAGGACCATGTGTTACTACAGCGACGGACATGCTACGGCCATGCCGCTATACCGACATGCTACTGAGGTCATGCTTACCAGCTTTAGAGAGAGCTTCTCACGGACGAAAAGAGGGAATGAACCGAGAGAAGAGAGAAAACATCAGACCGCTGTACACGTCATACACACGCATGCAGGTGTATTCATGCCTTATGATGACATCGATGAAGCTCACTACATCACAGTTCACTTTTACCCAGCCGTCAGTATTTAGTGCTCCGTCATTAGACAGATTTCTGCCGGCAGAGCCATGGGAAATTAAGCTGAAAGCCTCTCTTTGGCACTTGAACAGAGAAAATGTCCTATTAGTGGAAGTTCAGGCCTTCTATGTGCATTTATATTCCAGAACCTTGAAATATTCCAGAATGCTCTTAATATTTCTTAACAGTCCATTAAAAAATGAAAATTCTGTCATGGCTTACTTAACCTCATGTCATTCAAGACCTGAATGCGTTTCTTTCTTCTGTGGAACACAAAAGAGGTATTATGAAGAATGTTGGTAACTAAATGGTTTCTGTTCCCATTGACTTCCATTATATGGACTAAAATAATATGGGAGTCAATGGGAACCAAACTCTGTTACTAACGTTCTTCACAGAAATGCATACAGTTTGGAATGTTCATTTTGGGTTGACTGTCTCTTTAAATTTAAGTTGATACATTTAATATTGTAATGTTGCAATTTTTAGCAATATTGTTCAACAAAACTGTTTCACTGCTGTAGCTGGATGCATTTGCATACAAGGAGAAAAAATAGGATGCAATTTGACTTTATCCATCCGGAATTGATTGGGATGTCTTTCTGATGCAGTGAACTTCAGCAGATACCAATGAACCAGTTATTATTACACACAATGTTACAGGGTCACATGAGGATGACATCATCAGTCCTAAAGCAATAGTCAGCCAATAAACAGAACACATCAGGGATGGGTGTACGAGAGAGAGGACAGAGGGAAGAGAAAGAGAAACACAAATGAAAATATGCTCAATAAATGGGCTTGTTTTTGAGGCAGCCACACACCAGAGAGGATTCTGGGTAATCGCACCTGAGAGGGGATCTCAAGACAAAGCAATTCATGGAGGAAAAGTAGAAGTGTGGTAAAAATGTGAAGTGATAAACTAGTTTTGACTGAACACTTGAGATTACTAAATTATTATTATAATCATAAGAGATTATATAAAAAAAAAAAAAAAAAAAATGAGACATAAATAACTATGAAAATACAAAAATATAATATATCATTTAAAAACAAAATATTAAACATAATAAAATGTAAATGTAAAGATCATTTTAAAAGTATGATTATGCAAAATACAGAATATGGAATTGTTTAAATATATATTAAAATGTATTAAAATATTCAAAATACAGGAAAATTAGGAAGTATATTTATTTATATATTTAATTTGTGGACTTTGGAATAAAGCAAGGTGATTATGCAAAAAAAATATTTTATCAAAAAACCGAGATAAAATACACAGGTGCATAACTACCTATGCAAATAAAAAACAATACATATAATATAAAAACAAAATAATAAAAATGAATTAAAATATAAAAAATAGCTAGTTTGTTTATTTATTGACTGCACTTTGGAATAAAGCATACTGATTATGAAAAAAGAGCATCAACCTCTGATTTGGTGAAAACTATTTCTGTCAAGTCTTTTCTCTGGACTTCTTCATATTTTAGGGTGCTCAAACTATGGAGCTACTTTCTGAGGTTTTGACAAATGTATTAATGCACTGACAAGACGAAACAAGCCTAAAGACTTTTCAAACTCATGAATGCGCCAACAGGATGTAGAATTCAACGCGTTTGTAACGGACAGAGATAGTGAATACTGACGGGACTGTTTGTGTGAATGTGATGTACATAAAGAGAGAAACATCTAATATCTCAAAGCAGGGAAACGACACCAAAAGGGGTGAATTCTGAACGCATCATTGTGTGTGTGAAAGTGTTACGAGCACCAGAAGGGTCAAAGATGATCGAGAATGCGCAAGGCTTGCATTCAGAAGTCGCACTCGTGACACTTTGAGAATTAACCCCTCCCACACAAGCTGATTTGCTGCCAGAGCGCAGGGGCGGAGCCAGGCTACTGGGGTTGCACAAGGGAGGCGGGGTCAAAAGCCGGAAGAGCCAATGAGAGAGACAGTTGATAATGATAATAATACCAAATATCAGACATTAACCTCATTCATGGGAAGAATTCAAAGAGATACAAATTAATGAAGAAATTCAGATTTTTTAACAATATCACATTAATTAAAAAATTAAAAAACACTAAATGAGGTTAAGTCTGTTAAACATAGTTACTCTATTTCAGCTATCCTTCAAGCACACACACCTCTAAATGTTTTATTACTAATAATCAAAAACTAACCCAAACAGTAAATTAATTATAATATTTTAATAAAAAATATAATAAATTGATTTTAAAATATTGCAATTATATATTTAAAAATCATATACACAATTTACTTATTTTTCGAAAGGAACGTGTCCCCAAAAATAGTTAACATTTAGCTCACTTTTATGGATAAATTTGTATATCTAAGTATGTCTAAGTAAACCCACACACACTCTTGCCTCCTCTCACACACTTACGACATATTGCCTGGCCTCGAAAGCATACGTAGGCCGACCGAGAGTCCTCTTCATGATTTCTTTATTATAATAGAGAGACTGGGCAGACTGCAGCAAAGAATAAACCCTAATTAAACACACACACACTAACTATACAAACACACACTCGCACACCCTCCATCACTCTACAAACACACGTTAATACAAACATATACAGTAAAAACATTTGCTCACTATAGGACAAACACACATACACACTATTGTGTCAATAAACCTGCATACATATATAATTCAAACACACACACACACACACACACACCACACACCTAACTGACTATCAGACACCAAAACAAACTCACACACACTGATATTATTCTTCAAAATGTTCTCGGATTATTATAGTCTTACATAATAAATAGATGTGACGTGCTCTAGAGTGTAAATTACAGTCTACTAGAGTAGCCAGCAAAAAATAACATACATTATTAAAACAAATCCAAATTATTCATTAACAATGCTCTAAAACACTACCACTAAAGTTTGGGGTCAATAATATTTTTAATGTTTTTGAAAGAAGTCCCTTATGTTCACCAAGGCTGCATTTATTTGATTAAAAATACAGAAAAAACAGTAATATTGTGAAATATTATTACAATTTTAAATAACTGTTATCTCTTTGAATATATTGTAAAATGTAATTTATTCCTCCTATGCAAAGCAGAATTTTCTGCATCATTACTCATGCCATTCAAATAATTCTTGCTGAATATAAGCCTTCATTTTATTCTGACCTCAAACCTTCAAAGAGTAGTGTACATCAAATCATACACACATATATTATAAATAAGCCGGGAGCACAAATGAAGACAATGAACGTGTCAAAGACCTTCATATGTTCAAGTTTATTCCTCTATTTGTAATCATTTGTGTCTATAACATCCTTCAGCTGTGATCTGATTCAGGTCTGTATATGCTAAAAATATGGACAATAAGCTTCATAGAGCTCTGTCAGCACGATGAACCTTCCTGTTTGACGCATGAATGGCCAAAAATAGGAAACGATAAATCAGTTTTATTGTTCACTGACCATCAATCCTTTGAAAAGATACAAAATATGTGAGATTTGCACAGGGACATGCTCCGTTATCTGCTGTGTTTTGTGTCTGTTATCTTGTGAAGTCATTCAAAAGTCGAATCTCAGCTCGCACACGCGGAAACACGCGGACGGCCTTCCTGAAGGGAAGGTGAATCTGGTCTGACCCTATCAGAGAGTCACATGTCAGCGTGTGTGTAAATAGAAGACATTGTTTCTGAGAGTTTGTGTGTGTGTAATCGCATTACTCAGGATAAAGCTGTATGTTTGAGCACCCGTTTTATTTGATCGCTCACTGCAGGGTGCCTTCGACTGGCGCCCGTGTGTTGAGTGCGTAATTGTGTTTGTACGTATCTGAAAATGTGAGACAGTGAAACCATGGTAAACGCAAACAACGAAACATAAACGAGAGAGAGAGAGAGAGACAGACTGACAGAGAGAGAGAAAGAGAGGCAGAGTGGATTTCATCGGCTGAGTGAAGAGGAGGAAAAAGGAGCCGAAAGATATAAACAGTTCCACTGCTGCTTCCAGAATCCAAGTCACTGCATGACATCATCGCCAGCGGAATCTGAGTCGCACTGTGACATCATCGCCAGCGGAATCTGAGTCGCACTGTGACATCATCGCCAGCGGAATCTGAGTCGCACTGTGACATCATCGCCAGCGGAATCTGAGTCGCACTGTGACATCATCGCCAGCGGAATCTGAGTCGCACTGTGACATCATCGCCAGCGGAATCTGAGTCGCACTGTGACATCATCGCCAGCGGAATCTGAGTCGCACTGTGACATCATCGCCAGCGGAATCTGAGTCGCACTGTGACATCATCGCCAGCGGAATCTGAGTCGCACTGTGACATCATCGCAGCGGAATCTGAGTCGCACTGTGACATCATCGCCAGCGGAATCTGAGTCGCACTGTGACATCATCGCAGCGGAATCTGAGTCGCACTGTGACATCATCGCAGCGGAATCTGAGTCGCACTGTGACATCATCGCAGCGGAATCTGAGTCGCACTGTGACATCATCGCCAGCGGAATCTGAGTCGCACTGTGACATCATCGCAGCGGAATCTGAGTCGCACTGTGACATCATCGCCAGCGGAATCTGAGTCGCACTGTGACATCATCGCAGCGGAATCTGAGTCGCACTGTGACATCATCGCAGCGGAATCTGAGTCGCACTGTGACATCATCGCAGCGGAATCTGAGTCGCACTGTGACATCATCGCTTCAGAAGCCCATGCTGCCTTCAAGTCCTTCTACAGTCAAACATTTCAATTTCATATTTCATTCTAACATTTCCACAAAGACAGGAAGAGTTTTTAGCACTAGTGCAACAAAATAAAGGGCAAGGAATAATATCATTTAATTTAGCATTATTTAATATAATACTATATTCAGATTTAAGCTTTTTTGTAAAAAGTCAGTTGTTTTCTAAAATGCTTGCTGTGATGATGGCCAAATATGTGTTTTTTATAACAAAATTATAAAAAATTAATTAATTAAAATGACATTGAAATTAAATAAATATGGAAATAGCATTATAACAAAATATATACATATTTCCTTAGCAGCTAACGGAAATAATAAGTTTAAGTACTAAAGTTACTAAACCTAAAACTGAAATAAAATAAATAAAAGCTGAATAGAAATATATATATATATATATAATATATAATAAAAAAGGCCAAAAGCACATAACAACATTACTCAAATGTAAAGGAAAAAAATATAAACATTTTTTAAATAAATATTAAAATAAATAAAAAAATTCAAAAATATAAAATTACAAAACCTGAAACCGAAATAAATTTAAGCTAAAGAGAAATTGACAAAACTAATAAAAAAGACAAAAGAACATAACAAAATTACTCAAACTTAAAAACAATGTAAATTGAAATATAAATTACTAAAATTAAAAAATGAAATAAAATAAAGCTTAATAGAAATATTTTTTAATTAATACAAATAAAAAAAACATAAATATTAAAACATAAAAAGAATAAAAATTTAAAAAGAAAAAACTGGAATTATAAATATAAAATCTCATTCAAAATAATAATACTAAAATAACACAGATTCTTGGTTATAAAAAACACAATTTGTACACATGAATACCAAATTTATTCTAAACCTATTTTATTCAAATTTACAGTTATTAACAGTATTAAAAATTAATAAATATAAATAAATAAATATTATTGACATGCCCATAATATTATAGATATATTATAGATTTAAAAAAATTATTACAATATCGATAATTCTATCGATTAAAACCAGAATTACCACCAAATAAATAACATAAAATAAAAAAATGAATGAATATAATCCTGTTTTCCTTATGAAATCCTCTTAGGGCACAGAAATATCCCCCTAACTGAGGAATTACCTAAATATGATTATTCAGTCATGACTTAAAAGCAGCATTAGGCAAATCAATGGTTTGTTTTGCATTTAGAATACGATGCAAAAACACCTCAAAATGATCATTCGGCTCCTTTTTCTTTATGCAAATGAACACTGACAGCACAGGCGATGGCAGGCACAGAGCGGCACACACACACACACACACACACATGCACACGCATGTGGAAGACGTGGATCGCCAGCATGCACGGATACTTACCCCGCGCCGGAGGCTCCTGAGGCAGTGCATTTTGGGCTTGGAGGTCATGAGGTCGTTGAATCGGTGGGACAGGGGCTCCTTGGACTGTTTGGGGGTCTGGGGAGTGGGGCAGGGGTCAGGGGTCACAGCAGAAGGTGAGGGAGGGTCAGGGGGGGGCTGGCGAGGTATGGGGGATGTTAACAGGGACATAAGCTACCGGTAAGACACGAGCCACAGAGCAGCGACCAGTGAGAGAGAGAGGTTTACAGAGAGAGAGAGAGAGAGAGAGAGAGAGAGAGAGAGAGAGAGAGAGAGAGAGAGAGAGAGAGAGAGAGAGAGAGAGAGAGAGAGAGAGAGAGAGAGAGAGGAGAGGGGGGTGGGGACCAAATCGATCCGGAAAGAGGTAAAAAAAAAAAAAGGAGGGGGAACACAAAACAAGAGAAATAAGGACCCAAAAATGAAACGAATTAATCAATTAATCAATTAATTGAACAAAGGAGAACACAAACTTAATGGAACGTAAAGAAACGGCAACTGAAAGAAACGCTGCAGCTGTGGTGTTATTAACCCAATGAGCGAGAGAGTTAGTGCGTTAAACTCTGTCCTGTACATCAGGGGTCACATGCAGGGGTCAGATCATTTAAAGAACCATTTAAAGGGACGGTTCACCCAAAAATAAACGTCACGCCAATGACTGACAATCTTCCGTGGAACATAAAAGCGGATGTTTATGCTGCGTTTTCAATGTAATGGAAGCGGATGGGGACCATGGGCTGTCAGGCTTCAAAAATGACAAACAGCTCTGTAAAACTAGTACATATGACTATATTCCAGGTCTTGTAAAACTAGTGCATATGACTATATTCCAGGTCTTGTAAAACTAGTGCATATGACTATATTCCAGGTCTTGTAAAACTAGTACATATGACTATATTCCAGGTCTTGTAAAACTAGTACATATGACTATATTCCAGGTCTTGTGAAACCAAACAATAGCTTTGTGTGAGAAAAAGACCTAAAGTATTGATTCACTAATAATCTGTCACTGATAATTCACCTTTTTGTCAGTTAAGCTTACATTTTAAGTACTTTATTGGTAGGATTGTGTTTGCATGACAAGAAAAGTATAACAATAAAAACAATTACTGAAATAATTAATTAATTAATTGTATATACAGTATATCTATATATGAATTGATTTACCAATATATTATGAAGAAAAAAGAAACAAAGTAATACATTTATTTATTTACATATTGAATTTATTTAAAAATAGAAATATTAGTTTTATATATTTATATTTTTTTAATTATATTAGAAAAAAATATATATATTAGAAAAAAATTCTGAAATTATAAAATAAAACGTAAAAAAACAAGTGTGCAACAAGTGTGTGTTTGTGTGTATTAGTCATTTTTCAATACATTATGAAGAAAACAATAAAAATAAATCAAATAAAAATAAGATTTGAACATTCAATACATTAAAAATAAAAATGTAATATAAGCACATGGACAGACTTTGATTCTATTGATCAAGGCAGTAGTTGGTTTCTGACAGTGTGCCGCTGGAAAGTGTCTTCCACCAGTAACATCTGTATTTGATCTGTTTTTAAGAACTATACATCTCTGGCAGTTTGTCAAAGCATTTTTGAAGTTTGACAGCCATGGCCACCATCCTCTGTCATTGTATGGCAAAAGAGCAATATAAATATTCCCTTTCTCTTTTTGTGTTCCGTGGAAGAAAGTCAGTCAATGAGGGTGAGCAAAGGATGACAGCGTTTTAACTTCTGGCTGAACTGTCCCTTTAACAAACGCTGCATGCACAGCACGTGCACACACACACACACACACACACACACACGCACGCACACACACACACACGCGCGCACACACACACACACACACGCATGCACACGCACGCACGCACGCACGCACGCACACACACACACACACACACACACACACACACACACACACTCCTCTAAAGCACAAAAACTGATTTCAGGTCAAGCATTCGCTCTTTTTCTCTCTCTCTTTCACTTTCTTATTAGCGAGCTCCCCAAAGCGTAATGGAGAAACTAATGAACGAGCGTTCTGGGAGAGCTCACATTAATGGTTCAGTTCCCAACAGACTAGACAACCTGCTAGAACCTCCCAGACAAAATCTACCCCGCATGCATTAGGAGAAACCGAGATAAGTCCAAATCTACACAAGCGTGGCCAATACCACAGGAAATCAAAATGATGTGTGCAGTAATGCACTTACAATGCAAGTCCTTTGAGCAATGTGTTGCATCGCCAGAAGTAGTCCTACCACTAAAAGGATGATTTACAAACTTTACAGCTCAAATAACATATTTTGTACAAAATAAATAACTGCGTCAGCATACATATGAGCTGCACATTTTTGCTTTTAACCCTCCCAGAATGTCTTGCCCTATTTTAGTATTATTTATATACTATTAAAGCATTAAAGCATGAATTAATATATTCAATTATCTCTCATTTTTATATTTTCATTTAAATTTTTGATTAATTTGTATGTGCTACTGTCATTTTAATTGGTAATTAAAATAGCTAAATCTATAAAACATAATCAAATAATCATAATAACAATAATAAAGATAATAATAAATACATTTCTGACTGTTCTATTACACTCTCAAAAATTAAATGTAATTCATTTAATTAATTAATTATTTAATTACTTAATTTATTTGTATATTATTATTTAGTTTTAGTCATTTAAGTATGTCAACCGGTTTTATTTCCGTTAGTTCCCAAGGCAATTGTCTTTTTAATTTAGATATATTTAATATTTATGTTTTGTTTTATTTGAGCTTTATTTTATTTAACAAAAATGATTTGTAATATTTAAGTTCTCCTTAACAATGCTTCTGGCCCACAGACGTCCCATGTAAGAGCATTACTGTAAACCTGTGGTAATCCACAGCATGTCACAGACGCTGCCAACACAGCTTAACTCGTTCTGAACCAGAAGATTCCCATCATCTTTACCATCATACACAAACACAAGAACGATTACAACTTCTAACCCTCGAGAACATGCTAATATTCTCAATATCATCTGCTTTCATGCATAAAATCAGATACAGTTCTGCATGAGATGTGTGTTCATTTAGTGTTCAGACGAAGATTATTGAATGTGGTTTCTAAGTAAAGTCTCCTAATAATGTTTTGTGTTATTCCTGACCACAAACAGACACGTTAAACATGAACTGACAAACACAGGCTATGATTGGAACAGCATACTACATACTTCTATTTCTATTTAGGCACTATGTGCAAAACACAAAAGTCCCTCAACTGTACATTTGCCCAAATGCACAGCATACAGCACAACACATAACCATCCGTAATGCAAATGCAGAAGCTCCATTTACAGTGTGAAGAGAATATATATTTCAGTATTTCACAGACTGACACATTTTTACACAAAACTGAAGTGCAATAAATGCAAATAACCATATTTAATTCTCATATAAAATCTGGATGCCGCTTGCTGATTTAAATATGATGTGATGAGATCATGTGAGCACAATATATATTGTAATGTTTTGCATAAATTATAATAAATATATTATGTATTTGAAAGTCTCTTATGCTATCCAAGGCAACATTTATTTGATAAAAAAATACAGGACAAATAGCAATATTGTAAAATATTAGTACAACTTAAAATAACTTTAACTTTCTATTGTAATATATTTTAAAATATAATTTATTCCTTTAATGCAAAGCTGAATTTTCAGCATCATTACTCCAGTCTTCAGTGTCACATGATCTTCAGAAATCATTCTAATATGCTGATTTGCTGCTCAAGAAATATTTCTTACAATTATTCAAGTCGAAAACTGTTGTGCTGCTTCATATTTTGGTGTTTTCTTAATATTTTGTGTATTCTGAATGAACAGAAAGTTCAAAATAACAGCTTTTATTTAATATATAATATTATAAATGTCTTTACTATCACTTATAATCAATTCAATGCATCCTTGCAGACAAAAAGTTTCCATTTCTCTCGTATTGAGCCGAAACTAACTAAACAATCGTAAACAGTATACAGTATATACTGCACAGTATGAACTAGTTTTCCATTCCGCCCATAGCCACACAGACACACCTCATTAAATATGCATGACAGTGTTAATGCTCACATCCTGGTCCTGCGAGGTTAGGCGGGGTTTGCACTGAGCATGCTCAGTAAGAGCGGAACCTTTGACACAAACGTCAAAGGTCACAAGAAGACAGAGGAGGACGAGGAAAAGGAAGAAGAATGTGGTTACCATGAGAACAGCACCGATGGGCGGCCGGAGAAGGAAGTTACTCTCGGTTTGAAAGGACGACACAGGAATAAAGGCTTTAGAGTTACGTTTCTCTGCAGAGGTCAAAGGTGAGGCCTCTCGGGCCGGTGCATTAGTATGTTATCGGTGGAGCGTCAGGATGAAGGTGGAACGTATTTTCGTGCAGGTGAACACAGGGAAGGGAAAGGAGAACGATGGTGGCAAACGAATAACAGCATCTACGAATACTACAATAAAACTACACAAACTCAAACTAATAAACAAGCACAAACTAAAACAATCCCTCTCGTGAGGTATCAGGTATCATGTTTACTTCAGTCAGCCGGTGTGTGTTACCTTGTTTTTCTTAATGAAAGGCCAGATAGTTTTACTCTTGCCCTTGCTGGAACGGTCCGCTTTGTTATCCGAGCGCGAGTTAGTGAGGCTGGTCTCAGACACCGTCCTCTTCATCGCCTGACCGTAGTCTTCAAACTCCACATCGCCAGGAGGCTCGAACCCAGACTTATACGACTCTATGACCTGAGAGGAGTCCTGCGGGGAAAGAGAGCACAGATACTCTTACTGTGTGATGTTAGTTCATATTAATATTTGGAATTAGAATCGATTTTTACTTTTTTTGTATTCGCTTTATTTTAGTTAAAATTGTAGTCATTTTTTTTTATTTTTTTTGTTTTTTTTGTACTTACACAAACGTTTTAGCACTTATAAAATGTTGTCTTAGCAACTAGTTAAAATATAGTTAGTTAGTTATGTTTATATATAATATATATTACATTTTATTTCAAGTAACAAAAATGGTTTCAGTTTCAGTTAATGATAATAACCCTGCTTTGAAAATAACCTGAAAATATGCTCATTAATATTGCTACAAAACAAACCGTTCCCAAAAATATGTCTTCTGACATTTGTCTTTTTGAGGACGCCTCTAAAGGAGGTTTTGTCAGATTTAGGTCATTTCTGGAGATGTTTTGTCCTAAAAAGCTACTGTATAGCCGGAGACAACAACCACTTGCAGTTTCATATGCAGAATATTATATCTATATCTCAATACATAATTTCTGCATGGTCAGTAAATAAAAAAAAACTGAAAATATACAATAAAAACATTTAATTTCAGGACTACATCAGAGGAGATATAAGAGTTTTTATAGACTGCATATTTAATTTGTGTTAACTATAATAAAGCTGTAAAGGACAAATAAATAAATACAATATGTCATATTGCGTCACTATTTCTTATATCCTTATTTCAAAATTATATTACTGAAAATATGAGTTTCCACAAATTTCTATTAAATAAATCTAAACGTGAGCTAAGTTTGGAGACAGTAAAATATTTTTCTTATTTTAACACTTTTTTTTTTTAATTGCCAAGAACACTTAAAAAAAAAAAAAGAATGTTGCAAAAGTTCTTTTGAATTTCAGCAAAGAACTTTCAGCAAAGAAATACGCACACAATGCAGCACAACTGTTTTCAGCATTGATGATAATAATAAATGTTTCTTGAGCAGCAAAGCAGCATATTATAATGATTTCTGAAGAATCATGTGACACTGAAGACTGGAGTAAAATAAACGACATTTTACAATATATTCAAATTTACACTTTTACTGTATTTCTAATCAAATAAATGCAGCCTTGATGAGCACAAGAGACTTCTTTCAAACGCATAAAATATATCTTACTGACCCCAAACTTTGAAACAGCAGTTTTAGACATTTCACAGCCTTGTTTTCTGCATTTCCTCTTCCAGGAAAATTATGCTTGCGTCATATGAAGGATCAGGTATCAGTGATTTATGATCATCTAATCTAATTTGAATAAACAGCCAGAGACTGATCCTGGATCAGTGCTAGAATCAGTAATAGGGTCAGTAATGTCTTGTTGAGTTTCTATAAGAGAATAAGAGGTATTTCAGACAGAGAGAGGCGCTAGACCGTCCCGAATGAGTCTGTTACTAACATTCTTGGATTCGATGGACTCGGCCGCTTGTGTTATTTCATCCAGGCATTTCCCGATGATGGGCAGAATCTGTCGGTCCACCTCTGCAAACGTCTTCAGCGACTCGCCCACTCGCTCTATCCTCTTCTCCTCCATCGCCTGGATATTCTGCTCACGACACACACATACAGAGTTAGTGTGTGTAGCCTTTCTGAATCGAGAGCTGAGAGATCAGGAATCACTCCATGCAAAATTGCCTTTTGGGGTGTGTTTTATGCTGTTACCTCATTTGCATAATTCACAATAGTGAATTCAGAAATAATGCATGCAAATAAATGATGATATTACAAGCTATTCGTTCTCAGTGGATGTTTCCGTGCATGTGTGTGCACCTGGAAAATATTAGGGATGGTGGTGTAATAATGTTCGTTCTGCTCCTGGTTGAACTTCTGCAGGTATGAGGAATATTCATTCTTGCTGTCAGAAGCCATCTGGTGTCTCATCTGAGCCTGCTGCCGTGCCTAAAAGAGAGAGAGAGGATGAAATATTACTGATTATGCAATATCATTGTGTTAATTATACACCTAAAAACACACACACTCAAACACATGCAAGCCTGCACATGATTTCACTATTTCTGCATCTTCCTACATCCTTACGACAACATTCACGTTCAAAATAATCATGCATTTGCATAATTTTCTAAAGCTGTAACTAACTCAAACATGTCTTATGTTGAATATTCAGTTATGAATATTCACTCATTGTAGGTGGGGCTACCTGGTACAATGATGCAGAAATCAATAAAAAGACAAACTCTCATTTAAATGGAAGATATAAGTGTATTGCTGTGACCAGGAAATGTAGAGCACTTAAAATAACACTTTTGTTTTCACACTCAACGACTTCCCCTAAACTTACTCACAAACCTCAAAATCCACCCGAACTGCCTCACATCAGAATATCAACAACTTTAGCCTGATTCATACAGATGTGTTTATATCTACAATACACACTTATGTGTCAGATGCCAGATATGACATGTGTGTGGACATCTAAAAGAAAACTACAAGATATGAACACCCTACACAGGTCCTTGTGGGTTGAAGAAGCACACAAATGAATGCAGCTGAAGTAATTTGAATGCATCGTTTAAGTGAGAGACGGTACAGAGAAAGCAGTGTCATGATAACCACATCCTGATCCGATTCTAGGAAAGCACTCTGGTTAACCCGTGGTTCAGTGTTGCCATGGAAACACTCAAACTTCACCAGCAGCTCAGCAGCAGCAGCAGACGTGTGCATGAGCCGACAGGAAGTTCAGAAAAATACCCCCCAAAATTACACTTGCACTGAATGAAAACGCATCGAAATAATTTGGAGCAGATTTGTAGTTGAATTTGATTAGATTAGAGTGATCTGTGTCTTAATATCACTGCTTGTGCATTCAAATATTGACATAATATTTAGAATATATAACATATATTCATTTAGTTTTTATGTATTTTTTATTTCATGCAAAATCAAATTAAATCTACAATATATAAATAAATATAATACAATAATATATTTTGTATTATTTCTATAATTTTGTATTGTATATTTTTGTAATGCAGAATGATATACATTTAATATTATAAATTAGAAGTATTATTCAAGTATTTAAATGAGCTATTCTTACATTTGAATATTCTTATATTTAAGAAAAATTAAAGCAGTGAGTGATATAACTTCATACTAAATAAAAAATAACATACAAACTATAAATATAAATAAATAAATGCACATTTCATATTGTATATCATATTATATTAATATTTATGATTAAATATTAAACTGAATATTACTATTAAATATGTAATATTCATACATTTTAATATTCTTATATTTAAGAAAAATTTTTTTTAATGGACAAGCAGTGCGTGATGATAGAGTTCAATTATATTTAAATAATCTAATTATAAATAATATAAACAAACTGATAATAATATAAACAAAAATTATAGAGAGAGCGAGAGCGAGAGTGGAGATGAGGAGAGAGAGAGAGAAAGCGAGAGATTAGAGAGAGCGAGAGAGAGAGAGAGCGAGAGAGAAGAGAGTGAGAGAAGAGATAGAGATAGAGATTAGGATAGATAGATAGATAGATAGATAGATAGATAGAATACTACAGCAGCTTTATTATTATATTATACAATACATATGTATACAATTATATTATATTATTATATAATATTTCTTCAATATTTTGTAAACCTTGGACACATTGCAACCACCAGATACTGATAATTCCTAAACACGCACAAACACACACCTCCTTAATAAACTGATATGGTGAGCTGACATTTATACATGGACCAGCAGAACAGGAAGCTTTGAGGTTTACATGTTTAAATATTCATGCCTGGAGCGATGTGACTGGTGCAGCAGCAGCACAGACAAACATTAATCAAGCCTGTGATTGGGTGGCTGTTCTGAAGGTGTGTTGTGTGGGCGTGGCCATGGCTGGACAGCAAGCAACAGTGTCCCGACACACACACACACACACACACACACACACACACAGACCTGCCGCCGTGCACCTACCTTATGGTAACATCGCTTCAAGGCATGATTAAAAAAAACATACACATTAGTTAGCTTAGGCTACTCGTGAGTTACTTAAATCTACACTTTAACATGACAGTAATACCCGACACAAACCGCTCGACAACACATCAAACGAAGGCAAACAAACCAACATGTGTCAAAACCACACGACCCTTAACACATAAACAGACCGGCTGCGTTCATGATAAATAAATCTATCATATAGTAACTTGCAAACTCGCCTTGTCATTGTCAAACAACCTCATTATGTTTCATGTTTATTTCAGTAACTGGCATCTAGTCATCATCTCCGCATGTTTAAATCAGTATTGTGTAAAACATGTCAGACTTTTGGCATTCTGAGCTTTGGTCAACTAAAAATGAGTCATGAAAGAGATAAAAAGTGTGGTTTATGTGTCTCAGTGTAAATTAAAGAGGAAGTCAAGAATGCATTGCATTGTGGGATGCAGTACTCTGGGTATATCATGCATCGTGCAGGTATTCCATGCATTCATAATCCAAATACTGTACATAGTATACATACTGTAAACTGCAGAAATAGTATGCTACTCTAAATGCAGTCACTCACTAACGGAGCCACTGCAGCTGTTGTACCTTTACTGACCCTGAAACGTCTGCGTTTTATATTAACGGAAGAGATCTGAAAGATTGGCTATGGCTTTGCATTGGACTTTTTGGACTCTCACGCATGCTACCTGAAAGATCTCTGAAGTTCTTCACTATCTGACCGTTAAAATGACAAAAAAAATGCTCTCTGGACTCCTGGAAGCAGGAGCTCTTTTCCACATCTGAACGTTGAACTCAAGCTATCACAGAGACATCTGCCAGCACTCGCTCTGGAACAAAGAACGATTAAAAATGAGTAAAGAGAACGTAGGCGATGTCTCCTGTCCTGTGTGACTCCACAGTCACACACACACACACACACACACACACACACACACACACACACACACACACACACACACACACATGGTCGAGTTTCCACACAGTGCCACGGCAGCAGTGTGAGACTGTGATGGATGTGTTAAGATGAAGTGAAGGGAAAAACAGACGCATGTCTCGGCAGACACACTCGGGCTGTATCAGTTTATCACTTTTTCATCTTATATAAACCAAACTAAAACTAAATACAACTAAGTGAGATGATGACAGCAATGAAATCATGATCAGATTCATTATAAAATATAGTTTAATTCAGCTGACACACAAAATATCTATCTATCTATCTATCTATCTATATTTTTATTAAGCATATGGTAGACAGACAGACAGACAGACAGACAGACAGACAGACAGACAGACAGACAGACAGACAGACAGAGAGGCACAGAGGCAGGCAGGCAGGCACAGAGGCAAGACAGACAGACAGACAGACAGACAGACAGACAGACAGGACAGACAGACAGACAGACAGACAGACAGACAGACAGACAGACAGACAGACAGACAGACAGACAGACAGACAGACAGACAGACAGACAGACAGACAGACAGACAGACAGACAGACAGACAGACAGACAGACAGACAGACAGATAGATAGGACAGATAGATAGACACAGATTTATGGTGGGAATTTGGCTATAATGAAGTGACTTGGGGTTTCTATATAATTATATATCATCACGTTTGTTAAAGTGTTACTGTTCACATATTCCCAGTGGAGAAACTGGTGTTTTTCTTCTTCAGGAATCCTGGATGATGTATGATTCCTTATCAGACGCTCTTACCTTCTCCACGTCTGCTTTTGTCACGTTGATGTCTGCGTCCAACTTCTCAAAGTACTGCTGGGCTCGATCTGCTTCCTTACAGTCCCGCTCAAACTTCCTCTTACACTGCAAACACACACACACACACACACACACACACACACACACGCACACACACGTTAAAGCATGGCAGTCATAACACACACACACACACACACACAGTTAAATCATGGCAGTCAGAACACACACACACACACGTGTTAAAGCATGGCAGTCAGAACACACACACACACACACACATTAAAGCATGGCAGTCAGAACACACACACACACACACACACATGGCAGTCAGAACACACACACACACACACACACACATTAAAGCATGGCAGTCAGAACACACACACACACACACGTTAAAGCACGGCAGTCAGAACACACACACACACACACACACACGTTAAAGCATGGCAGTCAGAACACACACACACACACACACACACACACACACACACACACACACACACACACACACACACACACACACACACACACACACACACACACACACACACACACACACACACACACACACACACACACACACACACACACACACACACACACACACACACACACACACACACACCACACACACACACACACACACACACGTTAAAGCACGGCAGTCAGAACACACACACACACACACACACACACACACACATGTTAAAGCACGGCAGTCACACACACACACACGTGTGTTAAAGCATGGCAGAACACACAGATGTTCAGATGCTGAACACTCAGAGTTTAATTAGCACACTCACACATGAACAGATGTGTGAAGTTCTGCAGTAAAATAAACCCTCATCCATTATCAGACTGTTTATCCTTCATCTCGCTCTCGCACTCATTTATTTGAAGGGACAATCAACATTTGTGTCCGCACTGACCATTGAATCACCCGATCACGCAAACACACACAATAAGCTCATTCTTACACACAAACACACACAATGAGATCATTCTTACACACGGACACACACAGGCAGTGCTCTCTCGTTCTCTCTCACACACACACACACACACACACACACACACACACACACACACACACACACACACACACACACACACACACACACACACACACACACACACTGAATCAACAAACAGCCAGAAGACTCTGCTAACAACGACACGATCCATCTCTAACACCACACACTCTGAGACAGTGGGTGTACAGAGGAATGTCCTGATATATCCTGTCTGCTTCAGTGTGTGTGTGTGTGTGTGTGTGTGTGTGTCAAGTTTAAGTTTAAACTGAATCTTAAAATTATAAATAAAATAGTAATACTATTTTTTGGTAAAATATTATTTTAATATTTTAATAATGAAATGTGCATTAAAATGTTGCATTGAATAAAATATTAATAATATAATATTTTCATTTTAAAATTAATATAAAATTTTACCTTAACATTGTAATGTAATAAGTACTGAAATGTAGTATTATATAATGTAAGTTTAATTAATAAATATTAATACAATTACACAAATAAATGAAATATATCTTAAAAACACTGTTTATGTTTTAAATAATTTTGATAATTAATATGTATTTAAATGTTGTATTGAATAATGTAAGTAATAACATTTTAAAAATTAAATTAAATAAATAAAAGAGTAATATTATAATAATATATTAATATAATTAATAATATTAATAAAATATGAATATAAAATACAATTTATTTAAAATAATTTATCAAATGTTGATAAATGATAAAAGCTTTATTTTTATATTACAAACTATAAAAAATACTTAAGTTTTAAATAATTGTAATAATTTAATTTGTATTTAAATGTACTGAATAATGCAAGTATATTTTTTTAATTACAAAAATATATATAAAATAAATATTTGTTTTTATTTTTAAATCATTTTAATATTTAAATTATTTAATCTATATTGATATGTTATATAAAATAATGCAAAATAAAAGCCTTTTCACTTGTGCCCCCAGACTTTTGGAGGCCATTGTATATCAAAGTGCCATCAAAGTATTACCACCTAATCACATTGATATTGCAGTGCTCATTTATTTGATGGATTATTGATGTTGACTGAACTCACTGCTTCCAGCTGTTTCCAACTGGCCTCGACCTGTTGCTGTGCCTTCCGTCCATCATGGAAATGCTGTGAGAGAGAAGGATGAAGAAACGAATCACTCATTTATTAAGATCAATCATATTTTTGCATTCATAAAGGCTAATTTAATCTCATTACTGTCAAGAGGGAACAACTGATTGAGGAGCTCTCATTTGCAGTTAAACAAGATATGAATAATTGAAAAATACAATCAGGATAATCTGAGTGAATGTAAGCCTGAACCCGAAAGGAAGTGTGTGTGCGTGCGTGCGTGCGTGCGTGTGTGTGTGTGTGTGTGTGTGTGTGTGTGTGTGTGTGTGTGTGTGTGTGTGTGTGTGTGTGTGTGTGTGTGTGTGTGTGTGTGTGTGTGTGTGTGGAAGCCATGTTGCCATGTTCTGTGTGTATCCTGTGTGTGTTTCTCTCGACGGCTCCTCTCGGCCTGAGCACTCCAGGTTCGTTTGGCCAACACACGAACATCTCCCTCACAAAGAGCTCAGTGTGACACACAGATAAAGAGCAGGTCTGAGATCAGCTGAAGACAACATGTGACAGCTTCAACCAGATCCATTTATACAGTCATGCAACGTAATCAATTATGTGTTCAAAGATACTCTAATAGCATTTCTTATAGCAATCAAATTAATCACTTTTCATTTCAAATTGCTATATTAAATGTGAGAAAATTATTGATTATTTAAATATAACATAATATATTGACAGAGCGACAGACAGATAAACATATACAGACAGAATATGAATATTACTATACATATATATTATTATTTGTAAGTTACTTTGGTTAAAGGCTAAATGATAAATATAATTTAATATTAAATGATAATAATGGTGTTAATTAAATTATATTATTTTATTTATTTTATATGAATGATATTAATAATTATGAATAATTACAAATAATTATTTGAATTTAATATTACATTTCTTAAATTACATTATTTTGTTTTTAATATGTAATAATTGTTAGCCATTATAATTTATATTAATTATTATTCATATGTATATACATGTTACATTTTTATTTTAAATTATTCAGTTATATTTTATATTATTTTATTTTATTCATTATTATTTTACTATAAGTTAATATTTATTATTTTATATAATTACTTTATGAAACGTATAAACTTCAATTAATTAATTGTATTATTTATTTTAACATAAGGTATAAATATTCCTTATTTGTAAGTCACTTTAAAGCATCTGTTTATTATTTATTTGAATATAAGTGGAGATGCTTATGTAAAAAAAATGATAATGTTGTAACAATAAACATGGTAGTTTACTATAATCACTTGCAGTGCATTACTGTAAATGTGATTTTTGCCTGTCTAAATTATGTTCTGCTGTAATCGAGGACATGTCACAGACTGAATTACTGTAACATTAATGCTTGTAATAAGTTTGAGTCGAGTCTCAGCTGCTGTCGGTGAAACACCTGAATCTGTCGTAATGACACAGATTAGACTCGATATCCTGTTTACTACACACACAGACCGTTCATATCACTGCAATCTCACACAAACAGCTCACTGTCCATTTTACTGAATCTATTTGACTGTATTTGAATAGCAGAGTGTATATGGATCCTAATGGATTCTCTTTAAAAGGAGAAAAATGTCAAATATTTTCCAGGTAAATGAGCAAGTCACCTGGTGTTTGACTGCCTGAAGAGTGTAAGTACTACGGTTATGACACTTTCAAAACTCTGATGTTTATTTGATATATATATACATTTATTGAACATTTATTTTCTCAAACTTGGAAAATTATATATAATATATAAATACATTTAAATAAATAAAACATACATATATAATATATTAATATATAAATAAATAATATATAGATATTACATAAAATGCATATATTTTATGGTTAAAAAGTAAAATATTTGTAAAATGTATAAAATATTTAAAATGTATCAAATGTATTTATATGGTTTTAAAATATATATTTATTTAGATACATTTAGATGTATTTTGTATTATATATAAAACAAATCTGAATTTCAGAAAATTTAAAACACTCCTAAAATTGGATCCATATATTACAATTAAATGAAATTATGTCAAATGAAATGTTAAATATTTACATTAAATATAAATACATTTTACACACACACACACACACACACACACACACACACACACACACACACACACACACACACACACACACACACACACACACACACACACACACACACACACACACACACACACACACACACACACACACACACACACACACACACACGTGTATCACGAGCTACTGCTGTTTCTCTGTGGTGACTGAACCGGAATCAGTGAGACGTGTTTAGACCGAACAGAAAGACTGGACAGTGAGAAAACGAGTGAATGAATGAATGAAAGTGAGTGAATATGTTTAGTATTCATCGCTGAGTTTCTGGGCTCACGCAGCGTGTGAATAAAACCCTATAGAGCAGAAAGCATCATGGGAACAAAACCACACAGTTCAGTCCAGTTGTGCCTCGCATAGCGATCAAGAGTTTTAAAGCACTATTGAGCAAACACATACAGAAGATATTTCTCACTTAATTATGGTGTTTAAAGCATTTTTCTACTTCTGTTGAGATTTATCACAAAAAGGGCAAAAGTGTTCAACAACCGTAAATTCTTCTGCTTTTTGCGGCCCATTAGAACAAACCAACAAAGTGAAAACTAAGCTCACAGCTGATCTGGAATCAGTCTTTATAGTTTCATCCCGTCAGAGGAAGTCCACCTGTTCTCAAAGAGGAAGTTGACCTCTAGTTGTTTTTTAAAACAAAGCTTCACTAAGAACTTTTCCGTTAGAACAGCTGAGAAAAGAGCAAGAAAATAAAGAACAGAGAAAACATGACCTGATGAACAGATGAAAGAGACGAGACTGAACAATACTGACTGCTTCAGAGATGATTACTCATGAATTATTCATGCTTCATACACACACATGCAAGAGATAAATGCTGACTTGTTTCCCACGGATCAAAAACAAAGCAACCGGTCTACCTTAACAGCGCAATAGCAAATGCACTGGCATTAGAGTTTCTTCCACTATAAAAAAAAAAAAATTATTAATTAAATGCATATAAAAATGAAGTTAAATTAAATGCACATAAACATCACATTAAATTGAATGCACATAAAAAAATAAATTAAATGTTTAATTAAATTAAAAACATACTACACCTTAAATTGAACAAAGTAATAAAATAAAATAAAATAAATTATAAAATAATAAAGCAACTGCACTGACATTAGAGTTCTTTCCACCAGAAAAAAATAAAAAATTAATAAAAAATTAAGTAAAAACAGTAAATTAAATTAAATAAAAACCATAATTACATTTAAATACACATAAAAATAAATGATACCATATGATAAACAATAAAATTAAACAAAGTGATAAAATTCAATATAAAAATAAATTCAATATAAAAATTAAATAAAATAGTTATATTTTCTTGGAACTGAGAGCACTGGCTGAAATCACTACAACTTCTAGATATCAATTTCAGAGAAACTTGCTCCTAAACGACATAAAAACTAAACTAACTGCATCTGGTTGCTCTACATGTCATGTCTGTCTGGTGTTCCTGGCCTGAATACGGCTTTATGCTGTTATGGCTACACGAAACCAGTCTGGTCTTTGTCATAAATTGATGTGCTTTTGTTTTTCGTTCTTCTCTTGTTTCTGGTTTTCCCTGCAGAAGCTCAGCTGGTGATTTCTGGATCTGGATGAGTGTGGTGATATGAAGCAGCAGCTCTCAGGTCCAGGATTTATCACATCTCAGAATAATAACCTGAACTACTGAGCGAGGCCTACAGATGGAGCATGTCTCAAACACACACACGTTACAGGCCCAGTCAGCTATAGCTTCTTCAACAATAGGTTTAATAGAGAATTACAGCACCACACCATATGCTGTCTGGATTAAACGCGGGAGAACGGAGCAAGACTGTTCTTAATTAACTCTCTATTGCAAAATGCATTAACTAAAGAAAAAAAAATTATACATATAAATATATATATATATATAACGTGCACAAAATACATCTAAAAATGGCACATGTGTATCAAATCAGCAGAATGAAGCAATGAACTGAGGTAGACAAACGATAGAGATGGATAGACAGCAAGAGAAAGAATAGGTTTATGAAACAGGAGAGAAGCAGCATTCTGGGAAATAGGCCAGACAGACACCATGGAGCCCCGCTCAGTGTGTGTGTGTGTGTGTGTGTGTGTGTGTGTGAGTGTTGAATGCTGGGAAATCTGCGTTCTTCAGGTTGATACCTAAATGCCTTCATCTTATTTGCTAAATGAAAGATGCACGTTGTGTTCGGACCCCGCTCAGTTCATTAGTTCAGTGCTGTCTGGACATATAAATCATAGAGTCGATGACCTGTGTGTGTGTGTGTGTGTGTGTGTGTGTGTGTGTGTGTGTGTGTGTGTGTGTGTGTGTGTGTGTGTGTGTGTGTGTGTGTGTGTGTGTGTGTGTATGTGGAATGATGAAACACACACATACACACGATGAGTGTAATTTATATCCACACACTAGAAACTTTCAGTCTAAACACACAACAGCATCTCTATTTATGGATAAAAGAGAGAGATGTGGTACAATTCTGCCTAATATCATCCTTTAGAAGAGAAAATGTCCTGCTGATGAACTTATGAATTCATATAAATAAAAAGCAACATACTGCAAGTCATAAATGATATGACAATGACTGAATTATCCTCTGTGTGTATTAAACTTGAATAGAAGGCCAAATAGCAAGTTTCACAGTCGTAACTTTATCTAAATGTTCGTTCACTCACCGATTTCCTCTCCGTTTTGATTTCCTGTGCGTATCGCGTGAGTTCAGGCGATGATCTGTGACATCATGTTCTCTGCGATGACCTCATGCTGTCCGGCGTAATCGTTCAGCTCGTTTAGCGTCGAATGAAACGCGCGACACCATGTGTACCTAAGACAGGACATCATCAGTATGAGACACAAACATGAATATATACATGATGCTGATTCAGACAACTGGCTTTAGACCAAACACATCTAATATCAATGAGATAAAGGAAACATACTTATTCTCATCTTCCTCTTTCTTCTTAGGCTGGTATTTCTTGGACAGATTCCTGTGCAAAATGAAAAAGAAGAAGCTGACATGTGTGCAGTACTACCATACTTCTCATACTATTTCTGCAGTACATTTTACTGTAAGAACTTCTACAAGATACACAACATCCGGCAATCCTATTTATACACAATACATACTGATATACTATATTTTTAACTGTGCAGTATACGACCGGATGCTCATTCAAAAATATGCACAAATTCATAAATATCTACAACATATTACAATAAACACCGTTACGTAAACATTGTCAGAATACCTCAACTGGCCGTCATAAGCAGTTTATTGGCAGAAATATGCAGTATCATTATAGTGAAATGCTATGAAACCGTGAGCCTTTACAATGTGCAAAAGCACCACATTCTTACTTGAAAAATGCAGCACTTACATGCATTTAATAAAACATCACCTTTTAATAATCACATTAAGCTATATGACAATTCCTGTTTATCCATCCCCAAATGTAAGGCCTATTTAAGATATTGAAATTAAAAACATATTTCATTGACCTTACATTTTTTTATTCACACACATGCTCTTAAATACATTTTATAGTTTGCACGCTATTTTTTGTCACACATATTTTTATTGGCTCAATTATTGTTTCTTCCACAGCTATGCAAATAAGGTAAAAAAAAAAAATTGTAAAAGAAACGCAAAAATGAAATATTAATTAAAAATTAATCTATGACTATAAGAACAAATTATTGTATTGTATTGAGAAACGGTCTTCCTACATGTATTTAAAATTAATGTGAGGCTCAGTGTGTGTGTGTGTGTGTGTGTGTGTGTGTGTGTGTGTGTGTGTGTGTGTGTGTGTGTGTGTGTGTGTGTGTGTGTGTGTGTGTGTGTGTGTGTGTGTGTGTGTGTGTGTGTGTGTGTGTGTGTGTGTGTGTGTGTGTGTGTGTGGAAACTGTGACACAAAGGCTGTCTTTCTTTCATTATAGCCTTTCTCGTCACTGTCAGATGTTTCTCTGTGTATTCTATTATCACCAGCTATTAATACAGAGCGTCTGCTCATCGTCACCACCTCAGGGCAGGTGTGTGTGTGTGTGTGTGTTCATACTGCACCATGCCAAAGGGTAGAAAACACACTAAAACAAACACACACTCACGCACACGCCCACAGTGAGACAACCCCCTCTCAGCCCCCTTCAGTCTCTCTGTCACTGTTTTCTGCACATATTCTTCAGAATAGCACATTAACATACTAATATTAGTATTGCACTGCGTTCTCAGCACTCATTTAATACACACACGTGATGTACCACACAACATTCACATTACATGCAGCACTTGTATCCCACGATGCAATGTACTCGACTTAACCTTTCTTTTCCAGTGAGATAAATTAAATGGAAGTAATATCATCCATAATTTTTAACATTTGTAACTCAAATCATGTAAATATTTGATAAGAAATTTAGTTAAAATTGAATTTAAAGTTCTTATTTCCCATGTATTCATCATGAATTAATGAATAAATTATCTATCTACTGCTGCTCAAAAGTTTAGGATTAGTAAGATTTTTTATGTTTTTAAGGGAGTCTCTTCTGCTCATCAAGGCTGTGTTTATTCGATCAAAAATACTGAAAAACAGTAATCTTATCGCAATTTCTAATATTGGTTTCCTATTTTAATATACTTTAAAATAGAATTGATTTCTGTGATGTAGCGCTGAATTTTTAGCATCATTACTCCAGTCTTCAGTGTCACATGATCTTCAGAAATCATAATAATATTCTGATTTACTATGAGTGTTGAAACTGTTGTGCTGCTTAATATTGCTTTTTGGATCCTGTGATACTTTTTTCTTTGATTCTTTGTTGAATACAAATTTCAAAGTAATTGTAATGAATGTATCAACAAATTATCTACTTATTGATCTATGAATGCATTAATGAATAATCCATAAATGAAGAAATACATTTACATTACATTTTAGTCTTTTAGCAGACACTTTTATCCAAAGCGCCTTACAAATTACATTTATCTATGAATCTGAATAAATTGAATGAACAATGAATACATAATCTACCTACCTTTCTATGAATTTGATTAGTCAATTAATAATATTTAATTAATGAATAAACTAATATATAAATGTACAGATAAATGCCATTTATAGTCATAAACTATAAATATATAAATTCATAAGATAAATGCATCTATGTGTTTGAATACATTCATCAATTAATGCATTTATATTTTTACATTTATGAATAAATCATCTACCTATCTATCTATAAATATGAATAAATTAATATATAACTTTATGTATATATTAATCTACGAATGTATAAATAAATAATCTACTTATCTGTTAATTTCTCAATTTAAAAAAACTGTTTACCAACCCATCTATCTACATATCTGTCTTTCAATCTACCTATCTATCAAATCAAATCAAATCAGATCAGATCAAATCACTTTTATTGTCACATCACCATCAGCATGTGTGCCGTGGTGAGTGAAAAGCTTAAAAAACGGTGCAGAATACATTTGACACGTTTAACAAATAACATTATACATGTTTGGACACTTTACAAATGACAGTATGCTTTTATATGCAGTATATACTCTATATCAAGCAATAAGCAATAAAATACAAAATATACAAACACAATACACATAATGCGCATAGAGTGGTTGTAGATGTAATGGTTAGTAAATAGATGTTGGCAGAGTATTATTGTGTTAAAGTGCAGTGCATGCTACATTGAAGTCCAGTTGAAGTAAAAATATCACATGTACTCTGGATGCCTGTCTTTCTACTCGCACGCACGCACACGCACACGCACTGTTTCTGTTACTGCACGCACGCCACAGCCGCAATTTCCTTTCCTGAAGATAAATAACATGTACTCTGTTCCTGTCTTTCACACACACACACACACACACACACACACACACACACACACACACACACACACACACACACACACACACACACACACACACACACACACACACACACAACACACACACACACACACACACACACACACACACACACACACACACACACACACACACACACACACACACACACACACACACACACACACACACACACACACACACACATTCGCTTTTCAAGCATGCAAGTCCCTGTCTGGTTCAGGATATCTGGGATATTATGTATGTGTGTATTTATGTGTGTGAGCATATATGCATGCATGTTTATCAAAAACTGTAAGTGTACATGTCCTAGTGTATGTATACAGATGCAAATGAAGCTGTATCCCATACAAAAACTGCAGTGGTATTATCATAAATATAAACCATGTAGAAAGAAAAACAAGGAAATTCAATGCTTTTTTAACACAACTAAAATGGCAATGTCAATTCAGCACCATTTAACAGGGTAAATATGTGTATATATTAAAGAATCATGGTACTGCCAAATGTATTGTTTTATAAAGGATGCAAACATGATTATTTGTTAATACCATCCGACCACACAATGCCGTTCTTTCACGTAGTGTCTCTGAGGTTATAAGCGCAGTTCATCACATCCAGTAACAGGCTGGTATGTGTGTGTGTGTGTGTGTGTGTGTGTGTGTGTTAGACGGCTGAACCCCCTGCTGTGTCTGGGAATTAAAGGGGTTTCCCACTGCTATCTGGAGGGGGATGATGTACAGTCAGTGTGTGTGTGTGTGTGTGTGTGTGTGTGTGTGTGGTGTGTGTGTGTGTGTGTGTGTGTGTGTTAAATCCTATCACTGGAATGGGGGGCGGGGTCGTGGCACATGATTGGCTGCTGTAAATGTAGGTCACCAACGAGGAACAACATGCTGGCACCTTGTTACCACGGAAACCTGCATTTTCTTCCCAAACTTACACACACATAAAACACAAATGTTGCCCTTTCTTACTGTATCCTTGAGCTGTCGGCAGCAGCATCAGTGTAATTAGTGTATGTGTGTGTTTAACGGTCTAGTCTACACTATGAAGTACGAAGCACCTGCACCTGTCTTTATTTACACAGACATGACAGATGCATTGCAGGGGTTAAAGTGTGGTTTTGGGTGAAGGAAGCTAAAGATCTGATGGTGATCCTGGTGGCATAGGCGAGATAAGACATGACCTCTGACCTATCAAGCCACAAAAGTATTCTATCTAATTACCTGTGTTGAAAAACAGCTTAAAAAGATCTCCAAGCTTGATCAGACTTATCTGTTGACTGATTTGAAAGAGGTTTCCACAGGCTTGGCAAGACCGAGAGTCTAGCTTAAACCAGCTAAGACCAGCAAACCATCCTAAAATGGGTATATACAAGTGCTGTCAAACGATTAATCGTGATTAATCGCATCCAAATTAAGTTTTTGTTTACATAATATAGTGTGTAATGATTTTCACTCAGAAATTGCTAGTAAATTTCACAATTAATGACAATAAAATGGCAATAACACACTGAAAGTTTGAAGTAGAAATAGTAGGAACAGTATTTTCTCATGAATCTTGTCACTCAAATGTCATTTAACTTAAAAAAAAGTTTTTAGAAAAGTAACTTCAAGTCATCTTTACAGTCTCAACACTCACCTGATCTGTCTTGCATAGCTAAGCTCGATCTCAGACCTTTCCTTCACAAATTTGGTGTATTTTTCCACAAAGTCGATTCCCCACTGCGTGTGCTTTTCCAGGTTATCAAACTGATCCTGAGAGAAAGAGAGAGAGAGAGAGAAATATGTTAAAGCTGGCACAATAACAGTGCAGACTGCTTCGACATCCTAGTTGTTGAAATAATAAAATGTACCACAGCAAGAAAGGTTCACCAAACAGACACCGCAAGGGCGTCACAAGCAAAGGTGACATTATATTAAGCCAAAAGAAGTGGACAGGAAAAGCCCAACCTGATACTGACATGAAAGCGAGTACTGTCAAAAATAGTGACCTTTCTGACAAATGCATGAGCTATTTTCACTTAATTTGCTAAAGTGATGTTACTAAAGTACTAAGTACAAACTAAACACTATGAGGTTGAATTTTTTTTTATCAGTTTTACATGCAACTTTGAAATTTGCCAGGTTTTTAAGTCAAAGCATAAAGCACAAATCATTGTACACTGTACATAAATTGTAAACTACATAATTCACAAATCAAAGGCATGATCATCTACTGCATCAAGTTCAAAATGAAGGTTTCTTATCAGAAAAACACAACGAACCAGTTTTATAGACTGAACGGTCCAAGTTGTATTAAAAGCTGAAATCTGGAAGTGCATGCAGGTGCTTTTATGTTTCCAGGATACGTAAATACAATAAAGAAAAAACATTTTGTGATCCAACCACTTAAACCACATTCAGAAACGCATGTGTCCTCATGACGTTTGTAGTGCTCAAGTTACTGGCCCTCAAAGTTTTATCAGATCTTGTGTGGTGGTCATCTATGGCTGATTGCACACAGGTTTGATGAGGTGTGTGTGTAGGGTTTTAATTTTCCATTTCCAGACTATTTCTGGTAAAACCTCTTTATAACACACAAACACACCTAGTCCTAGAAGCAAATGCAATCCATTTTTACACCCCATCTGTGTTAGCTGATCACACATTTGAGATGTGACGGGCTTAGTTTAAAAGAGCCTGGTGCATGTTGAGTAAAATATGACAGAAAATACTTAGACTTGTATTTGATCCAATATCGGTATCTGACAAGAAAGAAATCCTATATACTGTACTAACAACCTATGAAGCATATGTAATTGCATTGTGCAAAAACAACCCAAAACATGCCATGCATTAGGAAACACAACAGGATGTCCTGGCTAACGTCCCTCTAATGTATTCTAGAACCTTTTCAAATCACATGACTATTGAAAATAAACATTCCGTTCAGAACCAACACTTCTTTTAAGTCTACTGTCATAAAAGCACCTGTTTGAAGGTCCAAATTGATCCAAACCTACATGAATTTCTTTCTTATTAACATAAAACTAAACCAAACAGTTGCTGGTCCCCATTGACTTCCATGGTAATTTTTTTTTCCATGTAATGAAAACCCATAAATCAAAGCACTGATCTTAAGAACCTACAATGAAATCAAGAAATGTCTATATTGCTAAAAAATCAACAACAGCAACTCAAAAATCCTATACAGCCAAAATGCTTCTTGATAACAAAGCATTGCTTTACTGAACCGAAGAACCATTTAAAATCTTTACAGTGCACAATAAAATCACATCATCAACTTTACTTGGCCCATTAGACAGAAAGTACACTGAAGTAAATGGCATCGTAGTAACGCTTCGATCACCTTCGTTTGACTCCAGCATCCCCCATTTTCTCTTCAACCATCTCGAAGTCTGAAGAATTCAGTCAAATATTCACTCACACACTCCCTCCGTCCCAACAAGCGTTAGATGCACAAAACCATTTCACATTCTCCTTACGAAAGAAGACAACACTGTTCAATTCCTGTTCGTGCAAACTGTTCGCATGCATTCGGCCAGCAGACAGGATGAACGCTCAAACCTTGTGTGCTTGTGCACACAGGATGTACATGTGGGTGATAATCTAAGTTTCTGCACTACACATTAGAACTTTCGGTCTATTATTTAAAGGTACAGTTCACAAAAAAATACAAATTTGGTCATTATTTTCTCACCATTATGTCATCCTAAACTAGAGGTCGACCGATAGTGGAGTTTACCGATACCGATAGCTAGGACCACGCTGGCCGATACCGATAGCTAGGACCACACTGGCCGATACCGATAGCTAGGACCACGCTGGCCGATACCGATAGCTACTGGCCGATACTAGCTTATACCGATTAATTAAAATGGATACTGAACGAAAACTAAAATAGAGCTTTACTATTTAAAAAAACAGTAACAGTACTGAACCATACTTTGTAAATGAATACAAATATTAATATTAATTATTATATTGATCATTCAATTTATTTAATAGATTACTAATGTTAAAAGAAGAAACTTTAAAATGTAAAAATTAAGCCTATTAGTAATAGTAAATGTTGAAATGAAATGAACAATAAGAAGGAACAATACTTCTACAGCTTTCATTAACAAAGAGGCACGGGGAAGCAGAACGAACAGTTGTTACAAATGGACACTTATTGTTAAGTATTACCATTTATTTTCAACAGTCATGCTTAAAGATGACCATCTTGAAATACCTACACAAGGCCATATTAAAATGACATGCACAGGTTATTGATATTGTATTTGTACTCACATTTTATTTGCTGCTATTTTAGAACACTGCATGATTATCCAATCAAAATATAAAGCAATTTGCAAGTGACACACAGTGCAAAAGCTCAGCGCTGCATCTATAGAGGTATCACACACACACCAGACGCTTTGCATTCAATTCAAGCAGCGGTTTAAAACTGTTTATTTAATCCCCAAACGGATTTAAGTCTGCTTCAAGAATGAACTATGTGGTAGAAATGAGTTTGAAGTTCGGTGTTTAAAAAAACCCCAGAGCAAACGGAAAGAGAAAGTGTATTACAGCTCTCTTTATGAAGCATACAGACTGCATTAGAGCCACAGAAAGACAAACGTTTTGCTGAAAAATGCCCAATACATAAGTTATAGCCTTGGGTGAAGTCATTGTGTACATTTACAATGATTTGGGACAAATCTAATGTTATTTACTGGAAAACTATGTCCATGGCACTATGTTCAGCAGCAGGATTTTCTGTCGGCTGCATTTAAATGCGCGTCTCAAGTTTCCCGCTCTGTGCAGCGCACTGTGTCACATGACAAAACAAACAACATGTGCAGTCAGTAATTTACGCCTCTAGAGGCCGCTCTCCTACTGTATAATGACAGCAGACATAACCGATATTTCTGCAAATCAACTATCGGTGCCGATCAATCGGCAAAAACGATGAATCGGTCGACCTCTAAACCGATATGAATTTCTTGAGGAGAAACAAACATGCAGTTATTTTCATATAATGCCAGTTAAAACTAAACTAAACGAACAAAAAGCATTATAAATGTACAGTAAAAAAGTCCAAACAACTTCCATGCTAAATTCCATGTCTTCTCAAGAAATAGTTTTGCGTGAGGAAATTTTGTACAAATTTCAGTGCACAACATTATTAAACACCCCCACATAAACCATATGGACTACAATTATTCTATCGTTATTGTGTTTTTTTTGTTTTGTGGTCAATATAAATTATAAATACATGTAAAGAACCACATGGAAATCTTCAAAAATTCCTACTTTTGTGTTCCATGGAAAAAAATAACAGCATTTGGGTTTGGAACGATGTAAACAATGACTTAATTTTCATTTCTGGTGCTATTAAACCTAGCAATGGAAGAATACAGCCAAGAAACACACACCGTGCCAAAATCCCCCGTCAGCATCTGGGTAATTCAAATGACCTAATACGATTAGCCGGCCTCATTTAAACACAGATCACCTCCTCTTACACAACATAGTCTTTAGTCTACACTGCAGAGACAAGAAACACTAGAAGAGCAGCAGCTGAAGGTTTAAAGAGAGCAAATTGAAAATCTGTTGTGTGATCGTCTTGTGGTTTTGATCAGTGAGACGGCGTATTATGTGACAAACGGATGCTCGGTTGTCTGACATCTTCAGCAATGCAAAGATGTCTATGAAGTGCAAGAGAAATCCAGACTAGACTAAACTAGCCCTATGAAAGCCAAAGTCCTCATCTTTTAAACTGCAACCAGCAGTAAAGCTGCTTTGTGTCGCGGTTCACGTGGGCAGCCATTTTGCCATCGATGCGACATCAAACATCAAAACTTGACGTCACCTTATAGGGACATCCCCACACGGAAAACTTCTTCTAAGAGGGACTAAATAATGTGTTATTTCACATCTAAGAATAGTACGAATGTACTTTTGGCTCAGTTGGTTTAACATTAAAGTAAACGTTAGGGTTGGTATCATACAATTTACATGTGCAGTTATATATTTAGCAAACACACACATCCAAAGTGACTTCAAAATGAGGAACAGTACAACAAAAGCAACTTATCCAAGAACAGTTACCATAAACGGTAAAAGTATAGTGTTATAATGACAATTTAATATGTTGATGTATTAACAGACACAACCATTAAACAACAAACCAAGCAATTTCACTGAGAAATATCATGCAACCACAAACTATACAGAATTCAATGTCAAACTCTATATAATATGATTGTTTGGTGCAGTATTGCAACACAAAAGCATTAGCATATTCATTTACCCTCTGAGTTGACAACACTTTAGTCCATGGTTCTTTAAATGATGAAGCAGCCCCCATCTCTTGCGCCCAAACCAGGTCTAAAATCAAAACCAGGACCAAGACCGCCTGTCCGATTCAAACCAGCACAATTCTCCAACCAAAACCAGTCCGTCCGCCAGTATCAAATGCTGATTCCAGTGTTATAATGGTGGATTATAATCCAGATTCTGTCTTTATCCACAGATTAAACCCCTCAAACTAGCACAAAGCAGACATACTTCACATCTGGAGCTGATCCAACGAGCGTCTGGGCGCCAGATTTACAGTCGTTCAGTAGTTCTACTTAATTCAAGCCCAGACATTATCAACGACACCAACGAGCGCCAGAAAGATCCAACACAGCAGGTAATACTACCTGATGAGGAATTTACATTCATATTTACATCCAGTCAGTTAGCAGAACCTGCTATTTAAAGCAGCATACAAATGAGGAACACAACAACAATAGGTGATTCACAAAATAAGCGATTCGGCGCTTAGAATTTAGGTTAGAAGTTTTAAAGCATTAAAACGTTTTCTAAATATTCCACTTTGGTTGTTCAAATGTTAAAATTCCAGTTTTCTTAATGTACGTCTTAATGTAATTGTGTTAATGTTGCATAACAAACTTAGTGTAATTATGACATTCGTAACAATTTAATATTATGGGAATGTTGGCTTGTAATCGTTATTGAATTTATTAACACAGTTTCATAAAAAAAGTTCACAATTATGTTATTTTATAAAATATTGCTTGATCTATGTTGTATCCAGTACTGGGCAGATTACTTATAAATTGTTGTCCATTACTGATTACAAATTACATAATAGAAATCTGTTGAATTACACATATTAGGTAACTACTTTTGGTAAATACTTTGGATTACTTTTAGATTACTTTTGACCTAACTCGTAAGAAAATATTTTCCATTCTTTGTAGTGCTGTCAAACGATTAATCGTGATTAATCGCATCCAAAATAAAAAAGTTTTTGTTTACATAATACATATATGTGTACTTTGTTATTGTCAAAATGTTAAGTCAAATATACACACATACAGTATACATTTTGAATAATTGTACTGCAATTGTGTATATATTTATATTCATAATATTATATATAAATGATACTGTAATCTATATAAAAATCATATTATATATTTACTGCGTGTGTGTAATTTGAATATGAGCCCTTTAAAATGCACAGTACACAGTGCATTTTAGGTACACAAAAAGTTTAATTGGTTATGCGATAATCGTTTGACAGCACTATTCTTTGTTATTGTCATAAAAGTAATCAGTTACTACCCATCTTACTTCTGTATCATCCTAAAAAAAATTACAATTAATAAGAAACAATTTAAGATCAAATATGAACGCCGGTGCCAATAGCCTCATGGGCAGCGCACCGACATATAGCACCGTTGCGCTACGGGCGTCCCGGGTTCGAATCCTGGTTTGAGGACATTTCCAGATCTCCCCCACTTCACTTCCTCCCATCTCTACACTGTCCTGTCATAATAAAGGCAAAGACGCAAAAAAAAAAAAAAAAGATCACATATGAACGACAGTTTGGGTGAATCCCATTTCTCTGTCTTACCCCTTCCCCTTCGTCTTACCCCTAGCCCTTGTCCCTCGAAACCGAGTGGTAAGCGCTAGGGGTGAAAACATACCCCTATGAAATGAGAATGCCACTTGGTTACTGTTACGTCATCATACATCGTCGCTAGCTGACTGCTACGTCACCAGAGCGACAAGTGTTGATCACAAACTCTCCGTCTAAAAGTGTGTGTTTGTCGATTGCGTGGGTTTTAGTGATGTTTTTCTCTATTCAGAGGAAAACGCGGGACTGTTGTGCAAATCAGCAATGTAACGTTAGCGTGGAAAATAACGATTTTTAAAACATTTCAATTAAGAACATGGTTGCAAATATATATGTAAGTTACAGGACTGTGTAGGAGCACAAAACAATACTGTTCGTAATTTTAAATAAATTATTTAAGCTGAAAATACTCTCTGATGATCTGGCCGCAGTGTGTTCTGGGTACCCCTTGGTTTCAAGTAAGCCTCGCGAAAATCTTGGTTTTAAGTGCTATCTACCCCTTCCCCTTAGCCCTACCCCTCGATCAAAACCAGAATTGGGACGGCCCTTACTCTCACGTGAACGCGCAAAACTAAGGGGAAGGGGTAAGACAGAGAAATGGGATTCACCCTTTATGTTTAATAAATTAGGCCTGATTTGCAAATTTTGCCTCCAACAGACATTCAAACAATGTTGCAACAAGACCGTTTCCTCCAAACACTGTGAGAACATTTATCAAATACTATTAGCATGATATGGAACATATGTTCATAACATTTTCACAGTGTTTACATTGTAATGTTCTCTGTTAGGGGGGAGAGGTGATGGCGTCATTATATCCGCTGCACTCCAGAGTGGCGACGTCTGCAAAAGCATCCCGCCCGTGTACGGCGAGGATTAATGAGGGTCACGAAGGGCCACCAGCCGACCCTGAACAGATTGCAGAGCACCTGCATCCGCTGTGAACTCGTCCACTGGATGGAAACGAGGGATCGGGGAGAGGCTGAGCACACGTGCATGCTCGGCTGTAGGCGTCTGAGCTGCACGCATGTAAAAATCAAAGCTCTGCCAGGTGGTGACTGAGCAACTGGAGGAAAAACTGGAGAGAATGACTCAGAGTGAGAGAGAGAGAGAAAGGAATTTAAAAGACATCTTATATTCAACCCCTCCTGGTGTCTTTTTATCCATAATACAAAGAAACACAAGCACACTTTCATGCGAGCACAAACCTAAAAGGTTAGTTATTATTTGCTCACTCTTGACTTATATCATATGGATAGTGATAACAAGAAGCAAATTGCACAGCAACTACCCAGAAAAAATAGTAATCGTATTTTCTTAGTGGACGCTATGCCATTGCTAGGGTGTTCTTGTAGTTTCCAGTCGCAACTTTTCCCCTTGAAAACCCAGCAGCACACAGAACACCCAAGTAACTGCATTTAAACCACCCAGAATGCCTTAGTAACCACATAGGAACACCCAGAACTCTCTAGTTAGCGCTTATGAATGCCCCAGCAACCACCAAAAACACCCTAGCAACTGCATAGCAACCATAGAAAAAAAACAGTAATCACCCTTCTGGGTCATCACTATGCAGTTGCTTAGGGTGTTCTTGGTGGTTGCCATTCAGTGTTAACAGCTGCCTACCAACCACCTACAACACTCTAGCAACTGCATGGTAACCACCAAGAAAAACAACAAAAGTAATGAGTTTCTGGGTGGTTGCTATACAGTTGCTAGGTTGTTATGGGTGGTTGCTATGCAGCCCCCCCCCCCCAATGCACTGTCAATTAACGGCTAAAATGCATAAAACATTTTCTGTGTTTAGTTGAAAACAATGTTGTATAAATGTCCCCTACACTATTCATATACACAGATGTGCACTATTATAATCAATGTGATGACGTCACCATGGAATCCGAATAAAAAATGAGGTCATACTTTAGTCTATATATGGAAGAAACTAATTTTTTTTTCATAATAATGATTCTTGTGAGAATGGCAGAATGCTGTAATTCAGCCTGAAATAAAACACACACAAAGCATGAGAATAGCTGTATGACATATATTCCATCATCCAGAAACACACTATAAATAGGCACTGTGTGCTCTGATGGGACACCCAGAAACCCTAGAGTTCACTCGTCTCTCATGAACTCATTAAATCCAAAGACTGAAGAGCAGAGCACTGGTCAGACACTGTAAACACAGAGCTGACAACCATCGCGTTACACGTGTATGTACTCTTAAACTTTGGCGTGTTTAAACTGCTAATGTTATTCCTCTAATCATGTGAGCAGAAACACCCAAAATGCCCTAGCAACTGCACAGCAACCTAAAATTCAGCATAGAAATTAAATCTGAAATGTTATTTTTTTTTTGTACTTTTACAGTAGAAACAGTTACTGTAGTACGGTAAGGTAGAAACTGTACACCTTTGTAAGGGTTTTTCTCTCAGCGTTTCTGAAATCAGTAAATGTGTTTTTAATTTATCCTCCTGCTATAAACTCAACAAACCCTCAACATCCACACAACATGATTCACTCTCCATCCTTGTGAAATCTGGCCTTAATTTAGCCAGAGAGACCAGCTTCATCAGGCTTCTGCTTCGGTACTTTGGGACGGGCCAATTAACCGCTACACTAATGAAGAGCTCCACTCATTTACACAAATCACAGAGAACAAAAGAGAGGAAACGCTAAATATATCACTGATGAGACAAAACTCAACTCGAACGCAAACCGTAACGCATCTGCCGCTGAATTTATGACTACTGACCTCAGATCAGTCTGCCGCCTTGTCTCAGGTTGAACACTGTTAATAAGAACAGGGCGATCTGACCTCAGATCAGTCTGCTGCCTTGTCTCAGGTTGAACACTGTTAATAAGAACAGGGCGATCTGACCTCAGATCAGTCTGCTGCTTTGTCTCAGGTTGAACACTGTTAATAAGATACAGGTGATCTGACCT
>CM049812.1:1641217-1728309 GCA_027422405.1 Ptychobarbus kaznakovi | reverse complement strand
CATTCAAATATATATGTATAAATATTTACATTTTAAATATTATATATTTAGATAAAATATATATGTAAACTTAAAATATACAAATATTTCTAATTTAGAATTAAATATATATAAAAAAAAAAATACAAGACCCTTTAATTATAGAAAAATGGAAGGCAATATATTAGCATTTTTTTAAATAATAAAATAATACATGCATATTTAAAATGTACAAATATAAAAATATTTTGTGAATTAAGAATTCAATATATACAATTATTTTTTTATTAATTTGAATCATTTTGAAAAGGAAGGCACTATATATATAGTATATACATATATATATTACATGTATATTTATATTTACATACATATTTGCATTTTTAATAACAAAAATAATATATGTATATAAAAATATAAAAAAATTAATTAGGAATTAAATATACATACATAAACAGTTTTACTTTTATTGTTTTAATTTTAATTTAATTATTTATTTTATTATATACATAAATATGTATGTGTGTATATTTAATTATTATTTGTATTTATTTATTTTAATTGAATTATAATAATAATAATTTATTTATCTTTAATTGTTATGAATTTGTAATTAAAATGTAAGCATACACATACATGGATTAATTTTAATTTTAATTGGATCAACTCTTCTCTTACGCTCCTTGTGTTACGGACTGAATCCAGACTCTTTTTTGATTAGAAAGTACTAATCATGTTAGCATACAACATCTGATTCATCACATATTTGGCAATCCATAATTCTAGACTCAGTGCTTTAGATGGAAACCCTCAGTGAAGCTGAACTGACACGACGCTAGCAGAAGCAGACATGAAATCTGACTCAATTAATCATGGAACATAAACACAGAAACCTGAAACCTAACAGAGAGACAGAGAGAGACATAGAAAGGTATCCGCGCGCAACGCACACAACACACACACACACACCCACACAAAACACACACCCACACAACACACACACACACACACACACACACACACACACACACACACACACACACACACACACACACACACACACACACACACACAACCACACCACACACACACACACACACACACACACACCACACACACCACACACACACACACACACACACACACACACACACACACACACAACACACACACACACACACACACACACACACACACACACACACACACACACCACACACACCACACACACACACACACACACACACACAGACAGACACACAGACAGACAGACAGACAGACAGACAGACAGACAGACAGACAGACAGACAGACAGACAGACAGACAGACAGACACACAGACAGACAGACAGACACACACACACACACACACACACACACAGACAGACAGACAGACAGACAGACAGACAGACAGACACACACACAGACACACACACAACCTCACAGACAGAGAGACGGGACCTTGGCAGAAACAGGAAAACAATAAGATGTATCTTGATTCCAGATAACTCAGAAGGTTTTGTGCCTCAGATGACACACAGCTACAAGAGTTCCTGGGGTCAAACTGAATATGAAACATCAATACAGAGAGGAAGTATAAACTCTGTAGATTTATAGTCTGGGCTTGTGGATGGATCCAAATCCAAGCTGCTGTTTAAACATAATTCTCTTAAAGTGAAACGGATAAGTTTGGCAATAAAATCTGGCTAATCTGAATGAATCAAGCTAAAACGAGCAATAACAAAAAAAGCCTACAGTTAAGAACCTACATTGCGTGGGCAAAATCATTTTTTGTTAATTTTATTAATGTGTTTAATATTAATATTAATGAAAAAAATAACAAATAATAGGAACAAAATAGTATTATACTTAAAAAGTAAATAAGTAATTAAAACCAAATAAAGTATTATTATTATTATTATGAGTCAAGTTGTAACGAACTATTAAAATGATGAACAACCTTCAGCCTATACTGCACAGCAAAATTATTATTGATTGTGGCTATTAGTAATTAGTAATGTGATTATTATATTAACTTAATAAAAAATAACAAAAAAATAAAAAATTTTAAATTGTATTATATTTGTATATTATATATATATATATATGTATTTGTGTGTGTGTGTGTGTGTGTGTGTAATTAACATAATTATTAACTAACATGTAATGACATGATTGTTTATTATTAATGCAATCATTTATTGAACAAAGAACCATTAATATGATAAACAGCCAACAGCTGGAGGACTAATGGATTAATTATAATAATAATAAAAAAAAAATTCACAAGTAAAATAATATATAATTAAAACATAAATATACATTAATATATATATATATAAATAAACAATGAAAATTCAAATTATATAATATTTTTCTACATTTAAAAAAATAATACAATTAAGTAAATTAATTATTATTAACAATACACAAAACAATGATTCATATTTTTGTTTTATTATTAATGCAAACATTTATTAAACACTGATTTATAAAATTTTCCCACTGTAAAAATGCAGCAACTATAATTATTAATAATGATATACTAAATATAATAATAACTAATATTTTGAAATAATATATCATGTATTATACCGGAATCATCCGCTGATGGCTTATTATTTGTATTATTTAGTCTCTGTGTCTCTGTGTGTCTTAGTCTTCTTTAGTCTCTGTGTCTGTGTGTCTTAGTCTTCTTTAGTCTCTGTGTGTGTGACTCACTTGCTGAAGTTAAAGAGCAGGCGCTCAAAGACGAGCACGGGTCCGGTGCTGCTCAGGATAGTGAGAGGCTGACCCGCAAACAGACAGAACACAGCACCAGTCAACGCCGTCCCGACAAAACTCTCCAGCACACCCTGCACACAGACGTCAAGCGGAAAAACACAGCGATTGAAGACATGTCTGCGGGAAAGCACTAAAACAGCAGCTCGCATCAGATTCCAGCCCGTATGAGACGCAGCAGCTTTCTGTCTCGGTCCAATCTGAACGTGCTTATTCAGACAAACACCTGTTTCCAACACAGACCACTGGAGATCTCTTACGAAGCATCTGCTCATAACCTCTAACTATCACACTTACGTGTGCCACTCGTACACGGTGAGAAAACAATCCATGGAAAAAACATTGATGGACTATTCCTTCCACCCTAAAACATAACACAATGCCATGTATAATTCAAAAATATGAGTAAAACAATTCATATGGACAATCCCTTCATATTAACACAGTATTATTATTATTAATTTCATCGATAATATAATTAAACAATAACAATAATACAATACTAATAATAATTATAAAATAAATAATACTTAATGATTAAAAATACATGAATTATTATTGGCATTGTTGTTAATAATATATTGAACAATCAACCATTAAAATGACAAACAGCCTACAGTTGGAGAATGAATGAATTATTAATTGTGATTATTATGTTAATTTATAATAATAATAAACTATTATTATTACTATTATATATTTTTGTTGATTATTATTAATTCATTGAACAACAAACCATTCAAATGATCATACGCCTTCAGTTGGATAGTGAAAGAATTCTTAATTATTATTATTATTTTAATAATTATATCTTAATTATTATTATTTTATTAATTATTATTAATGTGGTGATAACAAACAACAACAATATTTAAAAAGTAAATAAATAATAATATATTTAATAATTACTATTAATTAATAATCAAACTGGTAAATTATTGTTAGTTATAATTATTACATATTTTAGTTTTTATCAATAAAATGGATAACGCTTTTAAAAATCCCATCGACTTACACGGTCCAAAGGCCTGATAGATCAATTTTGAGTTATCACAGCATATTTAAAATGTTCTATATTCAGATTTGTGTTACGTATCTGATATGTTTACATATATTTACCTCAAAACACAAGTTATCTTTAAGGTTTTTTACATTTATGAGGCAAAAACATCAATTCACCAACCTGCGATCTGCACCTAAAGCGTATCCGAGGCAGGTTTGAAGGATTGTTCTGAAGTGTATTTGGGTGATTTTATGTGTGTGTGCGCTTGTGCATAATCTGAGGCTATTTATATAACTGATCCTCTTTAGCCTGCGCCATATACATGCACTGCTATATATACGCGCAAACTCTGCACATGTCTGAAAGTACCACGCACAATCCTGACACTATTTATACACACATGTGTTCGAAGAAAAGTCACTCTCAGTATAGCTCGGATCAAACGGCCGATCTAGGAATCACATGACATATATTTGACGTGACATGTTTAATAATCAAACCGCTATCTGTGGCCTTTAAATCCCCAGAGCTGTGAACACAACGTCAGCCAAACCTGATATCCAGGAGCTCCCGAATAAACCCAGCTGAGCCAAACCGTCTGACACTAGTTTAGCTCAAACAGTAAAAGACGTGACGCGTCGAACCTGCATGTTGTCTGTGGCGTCTCCCAGCAGGCCTCCGAAGGTGATGGCGTTCGTGACGGTTCCCAGGTAAATGAACAAGATGGCAGACAGAGACTGTATGTTGAGAGCGTCGTAAAAGTCGCTCGCGTAAAACGGGAGCTTCCTCTTGACGTCCAGAACGAGACCGCCGCAAAACCTACGAGAGAGAAAAGTTTGGTCAGGTAATCTGAAAAAACACTATTGTTTTTAATATGGCATACAACAGAAGTAAGTATTAAGGGTCTGATTAAGCAGAATTATTTTCTTGCATTACTTGTTTGAAACAATGTTTGGATATAAATTAATACTTTTAAAGGAAAGATACATTAAACTGATCAAAAGTGACAGTAAAGACATTTATAATGTTACAAAGATTTATATTTCAAACAAATACTGTTCTTTTGAACTTCTATTCATCACAGGATCCTGAAATCATGGTTTTCACAAAAAATATTAATTTTCAACATTTATAATAATAAGAAATGTTCTTAAGCAGCATTAGAATGTTTTCTGAAGATCATGTGACACTGAAGACTGGAGTAATGATGCTGAAAATTCAGCGCTGCGTCACAGGAATAAATTATATTTTTACATATATTCATATAGAAAAGTGTTATTTTGAATTATAATAATATTTCACAATTTTACTGTTTTTATTGGATTTTTGATCAAATAAATGCAGCTTTGGTGAGCAGAAGAGAATTTCTCAAATGCCACACGTTTGAATGATTGTGTAAATACCTGCAATGTTCTGCACTTTTCACAGTGTAGAAATAACGAAGGCCAGTATAAACTCAAGTTAACCGTGTTAATTGTTAAAGCAAGTGTTCATGTGTCTGTTCATATACTTACTTGCCAGTGAATTTGAGTTCATCACCGACCGCGTGGCCGCCGCCGCCTGCTGGACTCCCGTCATGAGGAGCACCGCCGTTCATCTGAAGAAGTTCCCCCCCGGCAATGTTGTTTTTACTAAACACACACACAGAGACTCAGTTTCATGATTCAAAAACACTTTGCATCACATACAAAAAAAAAAAAATGAAGATTTTTCAATTATATATATGTATCAGCTTTAATGCACTTATTAAACTAACAAAAGCAGTCAAAAGTCAAGTGTTTTGATGATAAAAAGAAGCATTCAAAATGTTTAATTTAATTTATAGTCTGCAAAGGTGTGTAAAAACCAGGATTAGGTAAAAAAATAATGTCTTCAGGGGCATTCATACATGTGAAAATCATGAGAGTTGAATAAATACTTGTAATCTGGCAGGGATCACATGCTTATGGCTGTGTTTCTGCTGATTAAAGGATAAAACAAGACTTTTTTACCTTATGAATGATTGTCAAAAGTAAAAATGCTACAAAATGCATCATATTTTGTGAGAAAGAGTGACATGATTGAGGCAAAACAGACACTATTTTTGGAATCAGCAGCCCAAAATTAATAAGAAACAAGTGCTGGATTTCATTCAGCAGATATGATGCAGGGCCGTGTGGTTGCTGGTACCGTTTATCTGAAGACGGGATGGATTTAGGAGGTTCGATCCTGATGTCAGGGTCCCACTCTCCTGGAGGAAGCACGATGACTTCATCCAGGAACTCATCAATGCCTGCCAGCAGGTCACCGCGGTCTTTCGCTTTATAAGCTATGTCATGAAACACCTGCAGGAGCCCAAAGCACACAGCATTAGGCCACAGTTCAGCTAAAATCACATACATATTATATTAGCATGCACATAAGCACACCTCATCAGACATGAGCGTGGCGATGGCACGTCCGATCTCATGGTATGACTTGGCCTTTCCTTTGGGCCCCAGCAGAATAAAAAGAAACCTACAAATACAAATAGATAGTGTTATTACTATAGAAACGGATTTATGGAATGGCACAGCTTTAAAGAAAGAGTTGACCTAAAATGAGAATTTGCTACTAGGCCATCAAAGATGAAGATGAGTTTGTTTCTTCATCAGATTTGGAGAAATGTAGCATTGCATCACTCGCTCACCAATGGATGCCCTACAGTGAATGGGTGCCGTCAGAATGAGAGTCCAAACAGCTGATAAAACATCACAATAATCCACAAGTACTCCATACCCTTCCAGTCCATCGATTAATATCTTGTGAAGTGAAAAGCTGCGTGTTTGTAAGAAACTAATCCATCATTAAGCTCTTTTTAACTTCAAACCCTTGCTTCCTGCTGAAATACAAGTCCTATATATCCATAACATTGCTTTCTCCAGTGAAAAAGTCATCAGTCTGAATCAGGAGAGAAATATGCACAGATCAAGCACCACTTACGAGTAAAAACAGTCCAAAACAGTTACATATATAAGTATGTCAGTGTATTTTGATGTAAGAAACAGGGGATGGACTTTTTCACTGGAGGAAGCGTTATTATGGATTATGGATAGACTTGTATTTTGGCCAGCAGCAACAGTTTGAAGTTAAAAACGTCTTTTGTGCAGCTTTTCACTTCACAAGATGTTAACTGATGGACTGGAGTGGATTATTGTGATGCTTTTATCAGCTGTTTGGACTCTCACTCTGACGGCACCCATTCACTGCAGAGGATCCATTGATGAGCAAGCCACATCTGTTCTTTTTAGCGAATTTTTCATTTTCCTGTAAATACAGTGAGTGGGTTACCGTGTGGGAACAGGGACCTCGGTCAGTCCTCCCAGCATGACGGCCTGCTGAAGACGCACAAACGCCACGAAGGGAGCGTCCAGAAAGTCCACCTCGCCGACCAGCACGTTTGACGCTTCTGCATCTCGGGGAACTTTCTTCATGAATTTATTATTCAACTAGAGAGATAAACAATAATAAAAGAAATGGGAGTTTTCACTAAATTAACTTTGTTAACTTGATGATTTGTGGATACTAGTTCTGAAAATCACTCTGTGTTTATTACTGCATATTAACTGCCAATCATACCAACAATATTGCATCTATAGTGCAAATATTGCTGGGTCTTGTATAATAAATTGCTCATGATGTTACTCATCCATAAATCACATTGGATAAAAGCATCTGCTGAATGAAGAAGCATAAATGCTATAAAACAATACAACAGCCATATAAAGACATAAACAGTGAATAATCATCGGAATAAACTAATTGGAATATTTAATATCGCAGGGTAACTGAAGACTTAAGTCACAACTTAAGTCACAGTTAACACTATTTTACAACCAGAACTAAACATTAAGTGTTCATAATTAAAGGAATATTCCAGGCCAGTGTTATTTTAATATTTGTATGTATTACAACAGTATTTATTTATGATTTAATATTATAAATAAACATAATAAAACATAAATAAATAAATATTTTATAAAATATTAAATATGAATGTAAAATGTATTGAATATTTTCAAGTTTATTTTTTTTATTTGAATCATTTTGTTATATATATTTGATATTTTTGTTAGATTTTGTTTCTCTCAAACATCTCTATTTCTGCTTTATTTTAATTTGAGTAATTTTAATACTTCAACTTATTCGATTTCATCCATTTCATTTTGATTCAATTTTGTTTATGTTTTCCATCTAATATTTATATTAATGTACATTATCTCTGCTTTATATCAATTAATACAAATATTTTTAACAATTTAGTTACATGTTTTATCTAACAATCACAACACTTTTCCTGGCTCTTAATTTTAATGCATGCGGTAATATTTCTGTTGCATGCAGTCAGTTACCACAGAAAATAAATAATTTTGCATAAATGGAAAGTTTTTGGAAATATTTAATATAATATAAATGGATATATTTAAAGTAATACATTTACAATGGAAGTATAAAGTTGTTCAGTGTATTTCACCATATATTATATCTCTGATCCATATTAAAATCTGGTTAGATTTTTTTATTTAATGAAGCATTTATCAAATGTAAAGCGAAAAGTTTCTTTATGAGATTATATCTGAGGTCATATTTCAGGGGAATTTAAAAGACTGATAAGACTTAAGCAGCGTGGAAAGAAACAAGCTCAAAACTAGCATAAACAAAAGCACTTCATTAGCGGTAAGCACTGATGACACACAGCCCGAACACACACACACACAGACACAAAAGAGGCCTTGTGAGCGAGTAATGTTTGAGGTTTGACAGATTTGATCAGAATAATTACAGCAGTAGTGTGAATAACACACAACAAGAGCTCTGAGCGATTGAGAGCTCTCCTGCTAATCCACAAATATTGACACGCTTGACGTCAGCGGCCTCGTGTGAAAGAGTTTCAACTGTGTGCTACTGTGTTTGAGTGTGTTACTGTGTCTCATTCAACTGTGTGCTACTGTGTTTGAGTGTGTTACTGTGTCTCATTCAACTGTGTGCTACTGTGTTTGAGTGTGTTACTGTGTCTCATTCAACTGTGTGCTACTGTGTTTGAGTGTGTTACTGTGTGTGTGCTACTGTGTTTGAGTGTGTTACTGTGTCATTCAACTGTGTGCTACTGTGTTTGAGTGTGTTACTGTGTGTGTGCTACTGTGTTTGAGTGTGTTACTGTGTCTCATTCAACTGTGTGCTACTGTGTTTGAGTGTGTTACTGTGTCTCATTCAACTGTGTGCTACTGTGTTTTCAACTGTGTGCTACTGTGTTTGAGTGTACTGTGTCTCATTCAACTGTGTGCTACTGTGTTTGAGTGTGAGTGTGTTACTGTGTCTCATTCAACTGTGTGCTACTGTGTTTGAGTGTGTTACTGTGTCTCATTCAACTGTGTGCTACTGTGTTTGAGTGTGTTACTGTGTCTCATTCAACTGTGTGCTACTGTGTTTGAGTGTGTTACTGTGTCTCATTCAACTGTGTGCTACTGTGTTTGAGTGTGTTACAACTGTGTCTCATGTCACTGTGTCTCACTGTGTGCTACTGTGTTTGAGTGTGTTACTGTGTCTCATTCAACTGTGTGCTACTGTGTTTGAGTGTTACTGTGTATTCAACTGTGTGCTACTGTGTTTGAGTGTGTTACTGTGTCTCATTCAACTGTGTGCTACTGTGTTTGAGTGTGTTACTACTGTGTGCTACTGTGTTTGAGTGTGTTACTGTGTCTCATTCAACTGTGTGCTACCTGTGTCTCAAACTGTGTGCTACTGTGTTTGAGTGTGTTACTGTGTCTCATTCAACTGTGTGCTACTGTGTTTGAGTGTGTTACTGTGTCTCATTCAACTGTGTGCTACTGTGTTTGAGTGTTACTGTGTCTCATTCAACTGTGTGCTACTGTGTTTGAGTGTGTTACTGTGTCTCATTCAACTGTGTGCTACTGTGTTTGAGTGTGTTACTGTGTCTCATTCAACTGTGTGCTACTGTGTTTGAGTGTGTTACTGTGTCTCATTCAACTGTGTGCTACTGTGTTTGAGTGTGTTACTGTGTCTCAAACTGTGTGCTACTGTGTTTGAGTGTGTTACTGTGTCTCATTCAACTGTGTGCTACTGTGTTTGAGTGTGTTACTGTGTCTCATTCAACTGTGTGCTACTGTGTTTGAGTGTGTTACTGTGTCTCATTCAACTGTGTGCTACTGTGTTTGAGTGTGTTACTGTGTGCTCTGTGTTTGATGTCAACTGTGTGCTACTGTGTTTGAGTGTGTTACTGTGTGCTACTGTGTTTGAGCGTGTTACAACTGTGTGCTACTGTGTTTGAGTGTGTGTCTCATTCAACTGTGTGCTACTGTGTTTGAGTGTGTTACTGTGTCTCATTCAACTGTGTGCTACTGTGTTTGAGTGTGTTACTGTGTCTCATTCAACTGTGTGCTACTGTGTTTGAGCGTGTTACTGTGTCTCATTCAACTGTGTGCTACTGTGTTTGAGCGTGTTACTGTGTCTCATTCAACTGTGTGCTACTGTGTTTGAGTGTGTTACTGTGTCTCATTCAACTGTGTGCTACTGTGTTTGAGTGTGTTACTGTGTCTCATTCAACTGTGTGCTACTGTGTTTGAGTGTGTTACTGTGTCTCATTCAACTGTGTGCTACTGTGTTTGAGTGTGCTACTGTGTTTGAGCGTGTTACTGTGTGTTATTCAACTGTGTGCTACTGTGTTTGAGTGTGTTACTGTGTCTCATTCAACTGTGTGCTACTGTGTTTGAGTGTGTTACTGTGTCTCATTCAACTGTGTGCTACTGTGTTTGAGCGTGTTACTGTGTCTCATTCAACTGTGTGCTACTGTGTTTGAGTGTGTTACTGTGTCTCATTCAACTGTGTGCTACTGTGTTTGAGTGTGTTACTGTGTCTCATTCAACTGTGTGCTACTGTGTTTGAGTGTGTTACTGTGTCTCATTCAACTGTGTGCTACTGTGTTTGAGTGTGTTACTGTGTCTCATTCAACTGTGTGCTACTGTGTTTGAGTGTTACTGTGTGCTACTGTGTTTGATGTTACTGTGTCTCATTCAACTGTGTGCTACTGTGTTTGAGCGTGTTACTGTGTCTCATTCAACTGTGTGCTACTGTGTTTGAGCGTGTTACTGTGTCTCATTCAACTGTGTGCTACTGTGTTTGAGTGTGTTACTGTGTCTCATTCAACTGTGTGCTACTGTGTTTGAGTGTGTTACTGTGTCTCATTCAACTGTGTGCTACTGTGTCTGTGTCTCATTCAACTGTGTGCTACTGTGTTTGAGTGACTGTGTCTCAAACTGTGTGCTACTGTGTTTGAGACTGTGTCTCATTCAACTGTGTGCTACTGTGTTTGAGTGTGTTACTGTGTCTCATTCAACTGTACTGTGTTTGACTGTGTCTCATTCAACTGTCTACCTGAACTTCTCTCATCAATCCTGTCTCTAATGAACGCTTGCTGAGAATCTCACAAAACCTGTTAAACACACCTGACTATATCTCTTCAAAATACCACAAACCTGTCGAGAAAATGAAGCTATTTTAAAACCATTAAGACATTACTTACAAGGTGATTAAGCACATTTCCCCGTTATTCTCATTAGTGTAATGCAAAAAAAATATTATTTTTGTAGTGTTTTTTCAATGCTACAATTATTATTAATATTAGTTAAATGTAGATAACAGGAAGAAGAATTGTTAATATTTTAATTAAATAATAACATTTTAAATAAATATGCATTATAATATTATTAAACTACGAAGCATGTATATTTTAATTTTACACATGTGTATATATTAATTTAAAGATCATTATTATAGGTGTTATTATTTGAAATATTATAGTTAAGAAATATATATTTATAAAAAATAGTTTGACAGCTAAATACCAAAATATAGTGGAAAAAACGCACATTTGTATAACAGAGTTTAATTCAAAACAATGAAAAAATATATAGAAAAATACTATAATATTAAATAATATTATATAATAAATATTATATTATTCTATTTGTATTTATTTAATTGACATTATTAAATTATCACATTGTCAGGCATTTATATATCAGGGTAGTATTTGCTTATTTAAATAAAAAAAAACATTAAAAAAGATAATCTAATGAGAATAACCATTGAGAATAATGGGATTTATTTTAAAACTCAAAAATAAAAAAAGGCCAGATGCACAGTACATATATATTTTTTAAAGTTAAGTTTATCTATTAGATATTTTATAAAAATAATTTTGAATTTTTTGGGGTGGGTGAATGTCACCTAGACATTTTCATGAGATTCGCTCTGGCCCGATAATATTCTTCATGCAGAATGAATATATACTTCTACATGTGGCAAACGAAACACACTTCACAGTACCTGGTCTTTCTCAGGCTTGTCTGAGAGATCGATCAGGCTGTTGGAGGTCAGGTTACGATGGGCCGTGGTCGGACTACCTGCAGAAGTCACACAAGGTCAAAGGTCAAACACTGATAAGCTGCTGAAACAACCCTTAAAAACAAAGAGGCCGGAGAGTCTCACATAAAAGTCCTTTTGTGTATCTACATCACAATAGATTCATTTAGTAACGTGTTTGACAGGTTACATAAACCGTAATCCTTTATTAAGATCTTAGATGGATCTTGTGATAATCAAAATAAATAACAGTCACAGAAACACTCATGTGTTTCAGCATAATACTTGCTACTTTAAACTAAAGCTTAAGGTGACTCTTACTCTTAAAAGTTTCTTTAAGCGTTTATAATATTGTGCACACACAAAATGATTCATTTCGGTCCTAATCTGCAGAAAAACAGTGACTAGAGTCTTTTAAAGAGAATATTTCTACATCTCTAGACTCACAGAGGAGCAAATCTAGCAGGAATCAGACTGAATCCTCAGCTACAGACTTACAGAGAAGTCCCATGCTGTTGCTTCTATGCATCTGAATTTGTTCGTCAGGATCAAAGGTGGTAAAGTAAGGCACAGAGTGATCGTGAGGACTGCGCGCTTCACACACACACACACACACACACACACACACACACAGGAAGACGGGGCGCATGCATGTCAATCAAGACACGTGGGAAGGACGAGAGACAGGGAAGAGAGAAAAGAAAGCATTAGAGCAAAGAAAGAGTACAAATCTGGTTCAAAGCGCTGATTCAGAATTCAATTGGAGCATTAAATAAAAATGAAAATAGACAACATTTAAGAAAACCAAGCAGAGTTTGACAAGAAGACACAAGAAACTTTTGTGTTCATGAAACAGGAGAAAACCAGAGTTGGGAACGCTGTGAAACGCCTGCTTTGAATCGGAATATATACACTAATTTATATAGCTGACTTTTATTATATAGAAATGTATATATATATATATAATAACAATATAAATTAAATGAAAATAACTATTTATTTATCAATTAAATATCATTTTTTAGCACTTAATCAAGAATTTCACAACAAGAAAAACATAAATTGGCAATTCATATTTTTTATATTTATGTTTCACTAAAAGAACATGAATACAAAAAAATAATAAGTTGTATAATTAAATGTAATGGTTAGACAATTAAATCATTATTAATTATTATATAATTAATGAATATTATATATCTGAATTAAAGAAATTAAAATGGTTGAAAAATAATTAAAAGTGATCAAAATATTGGAAAAGAAAATATTAAAACAATTAAATGAAATAATAATTTATTTATTCATTATTAATATCAAATTAAATATCAGTTAATTTAGCACTAAGAATATCACTACAAAAAAGACAAATTGCCATTTTTTATATTAAAATTATATTTATATTTCACTAAAAAAATCATGAATACAAATAGTTGAAGATGAATTTAGTAGTTCAATTAATTTATACATCTGAATTTAGTTCAAACTATTTAAAATGTTGAAAATTTATTTGAAAATAAAAAAAAATAATTTAAAAACAATTTGGCTACGAGAAAGAAGACATAAAATGCAATGAATATTTGTATCTTTTTTCTTTTTTTATGAGAGTAGTTCATTTATATGAAAAATCAGAAACAACTGATTTCCTAAAATAAATGAAATAAAAAGACTTTAAGTGCCATATGTTTGCATGAAAGAGCATTTGATGATCTCTTCTGCTTGTTTGACGGTAAACTCATGTGCAGCACATTAAAAATACCTTGATTCTAGAAAAAGCTACAATATTATCAAAACATCAGATCTATTGTCACGATACATGTCTTGACATTTAGACAGCATTTCTAGTTCTTCAACTTTAAAGTCAAAACAAGACACATTTAGATTTTACAATGAGATGATTTCTATGTAAAACATAATAGAAAGCATACATAACGGATCTGATGGAGCAATGTGTCTCTGCATGGGAGCTGGGGGAGGGGCTAAAATAAATGCCCTTGATGATGTCAGCAGAAAAGGAAAGTCGTTTCAGAAGCGGTTTTTGATGAAAGATTCTGATAACAAACGCTTTTCTTTGAATCGTGTGAAGCAGTGAATCACGATAAGACCAAGTACGTGTATCAACAAAGACAAAAACTCATATTTTGATTTCATGTTAAACTTAAGTAAGCATGATTAGACTGGTACTAAAGTATCAACACGTTACTTTTACTTCGAAAAAGACCCTATCAGGAATTTCTGAACCAATAACAGCTCGAGCACTTTAACATGTCTGGAGGTTTCTAGTCTTTCCTGGGAGGGTCTGAGGTTTGATTGCACATTTGATCACTTGTGAGCTTCAAAAGTATTGCCAATTTTGCACTGTGCAAATCTGATCCCACAAGACATCTGCTATGAATGCAAGCTTTTGTAAGCGAGCGAGAGACGCTGCTGATGGATGGAGCAGATAGATGCTGTGGTGAAAGAGAGAGGTGTAATGTGGCAGCAGTGTTACCGTTCTCCTGGGTGCTGAACAGACGACTCGCGCTCGACACGCTTTTGCCGATGTCTGCCAGCGAACGCAGGTTGGACTTCTTGGTCTGGTGGCGATGTTTCCGCAGCAGAGTGTACATGACCATCTCCTTCAGATCGGCCTTCAGCTGTCCGCTCTCAATCTGACTGTCTGTGATCATTTCTGAAACACAGAGACACGTTTCAGTGTGTGTACTGCTGCTGTAAGCTGGGGCTCTGCAGGTCCTATCAAGGTATATTTATGACCAAGTAAAGGGAAAAATGAAAGGGGACACAATGAAATACTGCTATTAGAAAAAAAGATTTAACTTAACTAAGAATTTCACTACAAGAAGAATTGGCATTTTATGTCTTTTTTTTTTTTCTTTTGGCTTATTAAAACTAACAAAAAACTAATAAATACAATAAAATAAATACAATTATTGAAAAATAGTTATATAATTATTTTGTAAAAAAATAAATCAAATAAAATTAATTTAGCCCTTCACTTTGAATTTCACTACAAAGAAAGACAAAATAAAGCCAATTATTCTTATTTCCTTTTGATAGTTACACATTTATTTTACACAAATAAAATACTAAAATAAATACTAAAAATCAGTAGAAAACACTAATTTATATAACGGAGTTCAAAATAACTCAAATGAAAAAAATAATTACACATAATTACAAATATTGAAATTTATTTAAAAAAAAATATATATATATATATATTTATAATTTAATATCATAAAGATTTCAATATAATATTTTTTTTTTATGGGACTTTTATGGGAATTTTAATTATATGAACAGTTTGAAACAACTAATTCCCTAAAATATTAAATAAAAAAAGGATTTTACATTTTTCTTTTCCTTTTTTTGGTTATGCCCTCAGCTAGTGTGTTTGAACAAAGACATTTCTGATCCAATGTAGGAACTTTTCAGGCCTTCATTTGTCAAAGGGTGAATTAAGACCATTTTCAGCCTTTTTTTACAACCCAACCCTGTTAAAGGAACCCAGAAACCAAACACTGATCTGAAGATCAGCCGTAAATGTTCTTGAAGAAGTGCTGCGGTGCAGTTTTACCGACGATCTGCTGAAGGGAGTTGGCCTCCATGTCCAGCTTGATGGTTCCTTTCTCGATGCAGTTTTTCAGCTGGAAGAGTGAGTGAAGAGACAGAGTGGCTACATGAGGTTTACTCCACCGCTCTCCACCCTTCTCCACCGTCTCCTCAAACTTTATCCATCTGAGAAACACACACACAACACACATAAATGTACTGACAGCAACTGAACAAAACATTAGAATATGTCAGTTCACGTTTGAAAAATATCATGAAAATACTATGTTTTTGGGACAATGTCATGTTTTCTGAATATCACATCTTTTGAACATTTAGCACCATAATGGGGGAAGTTGTGGCCTAATGGTTAGAGAGTTGGACTAGTAATCCAAAGGTTGTGAGTTCGAGTCTCGGGCCGGCAGGAATTGTTGGTGGGGGAGTGAATGTCAAGCGCTCTCTCCACCCTTAATACCACGACGAGGTGCCCTTGAGCAAGGCACCGAACCCCCAACTGCTCCCCGGGCACCGCAGCATAAATGCATGCCCACTGCTCCGGGTGTGTGTTCACAGTGTGTGCGTGTTCACTGCTGTGTGTGTGCACTTTGGATGGGTTAATTGCAGAGCACAAATTCCGAGTATGGGTCACTGTGCTTGGCCGTATGTCACGTCACTGTCATAATACCATGTATTTTGTGCGTGCACCATTATAATACCATGGTACATGTACGGATGAACTCGTTTTTGGCGGGGTCTGTGGTAAAGCCATGTTTCCAGGTTAATTTTGGTCATCTATTTGGTTCAACATGAAGTAAGATTTTCTGATTTTTTTTTTTAATAATTTATATTTTATTCAGCAAAGATGCCTTAAACTGATGAAAAGTGACAGTAAAGACATTTAAGGTTTATTTGAAAAAGATTTCTATTTCAAATAAAAACTTTCTTTTCATCGAAGAATGAATAGAATCCAGAACAAAAAATAGTTTTCACAAAAACATGAAAGAACACAAGTGTTTTCAACATTGATAATAAGAAGTTGTTAAAAAGCAGCCTTGGTGAGCAAAATAAACTTTTTTCAAAAACTTTTGATCAGTGATTTATTATATCTGAATATGAGATATCATGGTTTTACCATCTCTGGACCATAGTACCACCACAGTGCTGTTTTTGATCTATTTTATGTTTGCAAAAAAATATTATGAAGATCTTTCTGCCAAATAACTGAAAGCTTTCTGATGTAAACTAAGAATGAAAATGATTCAAAGCTTCTTAAAGCTCTGCTGCCCTGTTATCAGCTTACCCATGTCTGCTTGAGCGAACATACCCAAGCACACAGATATCCTTTAGAGCTCTGTAATCTTGAGCAGAAAGGCTGTTGAGCTGAGTTTAGCCAAGCGTGAGTATGATATCCGAGACAAAATGATACACACACACTGCGGCCTGCACTTTTGATATGCTACCTGAGACTCAGGTGAACCCAGAGACCCACGAGAACTCTGGCTTTTTGTGCATCCACACACACACACACACACACACACACACACACACACACACACACACACACACACGTGCACACACACACACACACACACACACACACACACACACACACACACACACACACACACACACACACACACACACACACACACACACACACACACGTGCACACACACACAGTGCACACACACACGTGCACACACACACGTGCACACACACACACACACACACACGCACACACACACACACACACACACACACACACACACACACACGCACACAAAACACTTGGCTCTTTGTTTGCAAATGGTTTCATTTTAACATTATCCCTGTAGCTCTTAACATGTAAATCTGGAACATGCAAATCCAAAGAAAGAAGCAGTATATAAGAGTCGCTGCATGAAAAGGAGCATCATTTGTGTCCACAACATTTGATGACGTGAACTAAACCCAATAACCAGCTATTGACTATTGTATGTGCTTAAATCTTCATTCAAAATTAATCAAAAACTTAAATTGAAATAAAAGAAAAATAGTATTTCATGCTGTATTTGCACTTTAGTTTGTTGTATTCGCATGCCTGTGTAGCTTAAATAAAATGTGCACTGGTTTTCAGAATCAATTTTTAAATCACTTTTAAATAAATAAATATAAGGAGAATCTATCCATGTGAGTTTCTATCCCTGTTACACTATTATTTCCATCAAATAATAAGCACATTTTTGTTTAAATAAATCATAATAAAATGCACTGGTTTTATTTTCACATTATAAATCATATTTATTTAAAACAAAATAAAATAAATAAAATAAGATATACATTAAAATACATAAAAAGCAAACAAGACAAAATATAAAAAATTAATCAATGTGAGTTTTCCCTCAAAATAGTTGTGAAATGTCATTTTAAATGTCATAATGAAAAAGGAGTGGCATCATAAAAGTTTTCAGAAAAACTCATTTCAAAAGCTTGTTCTACTAACATTTGACATCGATCTGTTATTTCTTTACGTTAAGATTAGTCAAATATGACACGAACGAATCATGCTCCACCCTGTCATGAAAATGTTTTCAACTTTACAAATAGAAAAAGTCACCCGTTTCATAGAACGATTCAAAAACACAATTTACCTGTTCCATAAAGTTTAATTTAGACTCGGTTACCAGTTAGCAAGGCCGGTGTCGGTAACTCAGGACAACCCCAGCAGCTCATCTGTCACTCAATACACAGAAAATACTTGACCAGATGAAAGCTGCTTTGTCTGTTTGCTAACGTGACTTTCTGCCCATCTTGCCCCCAGATCAACAGTGTATTTGAGCCAGAATAGTAAATAATCACAATTTACTCATAATGTACTCGCTTTCATGTTGTTTATGTGTAAAAAAGACAGTTTGAAAGGTGCATGAGTGAATGACGGGAAGCCATTTTTGGCATTTAAGCATGTACCTCTCCTTTAGTCCAGATGCATAGGAGAGGTGTTATTTGTTGTGGTTCTCTGCCTGACCCGTATTCTGGAGTCCAGACTCATATCTAATAGCAGTCAGGAATGTGTGAAAACCTAAGAACAGTCAAGTGGCACACTACATTCACGAGCACCTGGAAAATGACACGAGTGTTGAACACTTCGGTTGTTTTAGCGGAGCCGGACGAAAGGTCTGTCCTTTTCAAGCGTGCGCTTCTGACCTACATATGAGGACAAAACAGCTGAAAAAAAGTGATTGGCTGAAGTTAGCCGAAATCTGGAAATCATTATTGGGGAACTGAACTGAATGACGACAGTTTTGTCTTCTGTTGAGCTTTTAATAGCTGAAGCTAATTCATAGTTGATGCATTTTGCTTGACACAGTTATTGAACTGAACTGAACTGACTGAGCTGAATAATGACACGATTTTAGACAAGAGCTGCTAATAGCTAAACCAAATTTGTTCATGATTCATGAAATTACACTATTGAACTGAACTGAATCAATACTGAATTGGCTGAATAATGACTCGTTTGTCTTTTACAGCTGCTTTACAGCAGAAATTGAATTTGTCTTATATTTGAAAGATTTTTTATTATTGTAATACATTCCTTGAGGTTCAATTATAATATATACATATAATACACACACACACACACACACACACACACACACACACACACACACACACACACACATGATGAATAAATGGACACTGTTTTAACGTCATTGCATAGGAAACAGTATCGGGGCCTATGGTGTAAAGATGTATAACTATTGGCTGATGCCTTGATCTGGAGGCGGTCATATGCAAATATATTCACCTGTGTGACGACAAAAACCCACAACATCCAAACAAGCCATTTTTTGCGCTTGATTAAATAAATGCTTTGTTTATAACAAGGAGCATGTTTTAAGCTATGAAAATTGCAGGATGTTTTAATGTACAAAGACCTCTTATATGTTAAAAGATAAAGGCAAATTTGATTCTATGACCCCTTTAATACCCACTATAGCACCCCTTGTGGCAATTAAAATGCAACATGGAGCGTAATTACCTATGAAATCAATTATGTTTTGGGGTGTTTTTACTCTTTACCTGGCTGTTTCTTTCCACTCCATCTCTTGACCGTCAACGGCCAGAAGCTCGTCGAGTTCGGTGAAGAGCTGCGGAGGAGGAGGACCGCTGTCATCTTCCCCCAAAATAAAGCGAATCCTCTCTGCAGCCGGAGAAACTGACGAGGAAACAACAAACCAGCGCTGAGAGAGGCCTGAACATACTAGCTATTATAATCAAACAACAGATACAATAACAGAAACACACAAGAAGACAATAGCGCTCTGTGTGCGTAAGGTGTGACTGTAATAGAAATCACAGCTTATTTCCTTCATAAGTGTTGTGTAACATCAAGATGAATGAGCGTTCTTGTAAATAATCTTTTATCTTATTTCCTGGACCAACAGAAACAGATAGTGTTGATAAGCCAGAACTGAGCTGCATCAGTATTTCACAGGGAAGTTTTCAAATGTGAAAGCGTCTGCATGAGGAAGCCTAGTTTTTATTCATAATAAAAGAGCCAGTCAGCATTTCTCATAATCGCAGCGTTGCATCTCATGATGTTTATGTAGCACCACACCTTTTCTAAATGTGTACACTTCTATATAACAAAGACAGGGCCTTTTAAAGGTAAAACTAGAACAAACAAAAGGTTTAAGGCAAGATTTTGGGTTACTGATGAGATTTGTGTCTACGTCTGAGAAATTTCCGGACAGGTTTCCGGACAGACTGCTAGTTAGGGAAGTTGGTATATATGTGGAAATCTCTCGGTTGCATTGTAACATAGTGACTGACTGAATATTTTGAATCAAAATCTCAAGGTCTGCACTGGGACATGTGTATTATTAACATGTGTATCAATGTCTGCCATGCATGTGTGCAGATGTGCATCTTTCAGTTTGGCCTCAGGTCAAAGTACAGACATGTAGGGACAGGATGAAGCTCAACTCATTCATCAGTTCTGAGGAATCATCTGTTTACTTCTGAATATGTATTAAATACTAATACCGTAAAGAAATCATTACTTTTATTCAGCAAGGATATATCATAAGCAACATTTAGAATGTTACAAAAGATATCAAATAAATGCTGTGCTTTAGAACTTTCTATTCATCAAAGAATCCTGAAACACAGTTTCCACAAAAATACGAAGCAGCAAAACTGTTTTCAACTTTTAAAAAAACATGTATGTTATATTGATTTCTGAAGATCATGTGACACTGAAGACTGGAGTAATGATGCTTTCAGCTTTGATCACAGGAAGACAGTTATTTTGCACAATATCACTGATTTGACACTTTCAATCGTAAACTATGACACATTTTTCTAACAATTAATAGCGATTATGATTAATCCCATAACATTAAAGTTTTTAAATATAATATTGCAATAATGTATCAGCAATGATAAGTCTTTGTGTTTAAAGTGGCTCTGACAGAAAGGCTGAGTGTGCCGTGACAGCTGCGAGCGCTTGAGATGTGCTCTTTTCCTAAATGCATTACTTACATTTCACAGGTATATTCTCCGTCTGTAAATGTTAGAAAGCCATGGACATATTTCCATTTTGCTGCAGGCGTGCATGAGCTTTTGCTTTGAGATTCTCCACTAAACTCGACACAGTACCACGCTCGTTTGACTCGTGCCTGTAGAGCGCGCGTCTGAAACGTCTCCCATTTGATGTGGTCATAAAGACATTCTGCATCTAAATAAACGCAATCCTTTTCAAGAAAAAGAGACAGAGGCAGCCATTGTGAATGAGGTGGCCAACCCTAGCCCAGCACCAGACTTTACAATGAACACTGATATTTGAACATATCAAAGGCTTTTTAACATGCACTGTTTGCAGCATGCTCATCTAAGCTATAGCCAAAGCCGGGTGATTGTTTTCCTCCCCCAGCGGCCTGAAACAGCCCTTCAGGAGAATATAAGGCTGTGTTGTACACACAAGAGAGGGAAAGAACATCCCTCTGGCCCACGTCTGGCTCCATGCCTCCTAACCTGGGCTAAAAGTGAACACTTCTTACCACGAGCGGCTAGAATTACCCGTTATACCACCAGCATATACTCAAACTAGCAGCATTGCTGCGATCAGCTGACCGTTAATGCTAAATCCAGCCACAAATCCAGGCCATGAGAAGCCCTACGTACTATTGAAGTGAGAAATGTGTTTGTTAGTTTAACCCAGTGACTTACTGTAAGTACTGACTGCGTGAAATGTGTGATCGACAGTCAGAGAGAGCGACGGAGAGGTGGATAAGCGCAGATAAAGGTGACTATGCACTTGTTTAGCTCGATGCTTTGCCTTTCCAGCCGTGTCACTGATTAGCAGAGATTAGCACACACCAAGAGCTTTAACTGAGGCTGCGAGCGCCGCTTTATCTCGTTCTCGGCTGAATCATATTTATTTACATCACTCCCTGCTTCTCCAGAACATCCTGGATTGCTCTGTGATAAAGGCCTGGGAAATCTCTGTGAAGGCTGTCATGAGAGGCATCATGAATGACTTGCAGATTTTTTAAAATGGATTTATATATTTTGTGAAACCCAGAATGAGACGTCTGAACTGCTGTTTTAAGGGAAATCCTAAATCCCACGGAAAATCCTAAAAAGCACTATATAATAAGTAATGTAATAAAAGTAGTCACCGTGACTAAAAGCATGAATAGTCTTCTGAATTAATAATATAATAATTTATTTTAATAATAATAATAATATAATTATTTAAGTCAATTCAGAGTTGACATACAAGAACGTATGGTGACTTACTGAGAGGTTTGAGGATGCTGGAGGACGTGTCGTCTGCTGTCTCTGTGTCGCTGACGTTTTCCGTCAAACGCTCTCTCCTCTCTTTGTGATTGGACCGTCGTCTGTGTCGTCGACGGCGACGGTAACTCTTGGGCACGTGAACTCCAACGTAGACTGTGTGATGACCTACACACACACACACACACACACACACCATAGGCGTAATGGTTTTTATACTGTACAACATTGCTAGCCCTACACACACAGCCCTCACAGACACACTGATTTCTATTTTCCCTCAAAAAAACACTCTGTATGATTTATAAGCACATACACTGACCTCACACACACACACACACACACACACACACACACACACACACACACACACACACACACACACACACACACACACACACACACACACACACACACACACACACACACACACACACACACACACACACACACACACACACACACACACACACACACACACACATACATACATATCAGAGTGACAGTTTATATATTAAATATATCACAGTCACATATAGATAACCAGTAAAAAAAGGCTAATAATCACTGCTTTGGTAACTACGGTGTTTTTATACACATAATAACACACAATGTGATGCAGTATTGTAAATCATTATAATAAAATAAAATTATAAATATTAGATAAAAACTAGAAATGATGCCTTGGCAACTAACTGAAATAAATAAACTGAAGTACAAAAACTAATAAAATGAAAATACTGAAATAAAAAGATTAAATTAAAAGATAAGTTAAATTAGAAAACATAAAAAAAAACTAAATAAATAAAATTACATTATAGATGAAGAACTTTTTACATAAAGGGCAAGCGTTATATTTGTCAACTAACTGAACTAAGTTAAAGTAATAAAATGACAAACTAAAATCAAATAAAATTATCAAACCTAAATTTAAAAAAATAAAGCTAATAAAAAGGAAAAGAGCACATAAGTAAATTATTGAAAATATATAATTTAAATAAAATAAAAGCAAATTCAAACTATAAATACATACTTCAGTATTATATAAATAACACCAACACAACACTAATGTGATGATGAACAATGTGCTTACATCATGATTCACTTTCTAACATGTTCACATGAGTGAAAAAGTATATTTATGACAATAACTACAAAAGAAAGTCGTTTCAAAGTTAATTATTTCACCCGTTTTGATTCTTTGAAAGAACTTGCACTAATAAATCATACACAATAAGACCAGGCGCATGTATAAGAAAGTGAATATGTTTCTGTGTTTGTGTTTTTTCAGAAGGGAAATCTGACCGTATCTCACACTTGTTAGATTATAGATAAAATACCAACAACTTCCTGTACAGCTGACAGGGCAGGAAATGGCAAGACATCTCCAGGAAGTAGATTTAAAAACAGAACACAACAGATAAACACACAGTCACAGAACAATATAAGGACTAAAACATCTGCTCATCAATCCAGTCATCCGTCAATCACGCTTCAGTCAGCCTTCACTGCCAACATCTCAAGTTTAACTTTAAACAAATGCATCTAAATGTTATCTGGTGTGTGTGTGTGTGTGTGTGTGTGTGTGTGTGTGTGTGTGTGTGTCTGTGTGTGTGTGTGTGTGTGTGTCTGTGTGTGTGCTGTGTGTCTGTGTGTGTGTGTGTGTGTGTGTGTGTGTGTGTCTGTGTGTGTGTGTGTGTGTGTGTGTCTGTGTGTGTGTGTGTGTGTGTGTGTGTGTGTGTGTGTGTGTGTGTGTGTGTGTGTGTGTGTGTGTGTCTGTGTGTGTGTGTGTGTGTGTGTGTGTGTGTGTCTGTGTGTGTGTGTGTGTGTGTGTGTGTGTCCATCATGTGAAGGTCCAAATCTAGGGAGGACGGGAGAGGGAGAAGCAAATATAGAAAGAGCATAAGTGTGTTAAAAGCTCATGTTTGTGAATGTGTTTGTTCTGTTTTGATGTGCAGATATTTTTAGACGTCTGAACCTGCAGTATTTGTACATTCTACATCTGAGAGGGGAATTCACTCACTCAGCTGTGTCCAGGCATTTATTTGCACACACTGCCTGTGTTGTTTCAGCACATGATTTATTTTAGGATTTATTTGGGCTGCAAACACGGCCACAAAAATAAGGCTGCAAAGCGGAGTAGGGCCCGCAGCAGTCAGTATAATGTTCAATAAATACATTAAAATTATTACATTCATTATTCCACAAATTGCGTGCATTTCTGTGATGAGCTTTATTTGCATAGTAAGAGGCATGACGATATTTAAATTGAACCCTAGAATACAGCTAAAAACTGTTAAATTAATCCTACAGTGTGTGTGTGTGTGTGTGTGAGAGAGAGTGAGTGAGTGAGCGAGCGCGTGCGTGTGAGAGAGAGAGAGTGAGTGAGTGAGCTAGTGAGTGAGTGAGTGAGCGAGTGTGTGTGTGAGAGAGAGAAAGAGTGAGTGAGAGAGTGAGTGAGTGAGTGAGCGAGTGAGTGAGTGAGTGTGTGTGTGTGTGAGAGAGAGAGAGAGAGAGAGAGAGAGAGTGAGTGAGTGAGTGAGTGAGAGAGTGAGTGAGTGAGTGAGTGAGTGAGTGAGCAAGTGAGTGAGCGAGTGAGTGTGTGTGTGAGAGAGAGAGAGTGAGAGAGTGAGTGAGTGAGTGAGTGAGAGAGCGAGTGAGTGAGTGTGTGTGTGAGAGAGAGTGAGTGAGTGAGAGTGAGTGTGTGAGTGAGAGAGAGTGAGTGTGAGAGAGTGAGTGAGTGAGTGAGTGAGTGAGTGAGTGAGTGTGTGTGTATTAAGACAATAAACATCTTCACGTGTAGAGCTTTAGTATGTTACATCTGCAGCACTCATAATCCTCTCCTGCCCTTAACAAAAAATTACTACCAATACAAGAATAAAAAACCAAACAGCTGGCGAAGAGAAGAGAGAGAGAGAGAGAGAGAGAGAGAGAGAGAGAGAGAGAGAGAGAGAGAGAGAGAGAGAGAGAGGAGGAGTGAGTGAAAGTGAGCATGAAACTCAATCCACAGTAACTAAGACTCTACAGTTGTCACTGAGACACGGGAGATCCAATATCCCACTATATTTAAGTGTGTGTGTTTCGTACCCTCGACCTCTTCATCACACACGTTTTTGATGTAAGACGCTCCTCTGTCCACTATGGCTTCATCCTCCATTCTGAAAAACACAAAAACAGACAGAAAGGGAAAGTCAGACACAGTATTTTTGAATACAAAGTCAAAAAACGAATCCAGAATCAAGCAGACTTTGTCTAGAAAGAGCAAGCATGTTTAATCTGGCCTTGCACGCGCGTATTTCTCAGAACAGAAGCAGATCAGTCACTTGTGCTTTAACCTTCCCTTATCCCTTCACTTGTTTATCAGGCCTGTAAACCTGAAGCAGTCTGGTTTCGATTCAAGTCATCACACGTCTCTCACTGAAGGATGTGTTGAATGACTCTGGCTTGAACTTGAAACAATAAAAAATGGATGGGACTCAAAACACATAGCAATGCCCTAGTAGCAACCACTAGCCACACTGCCCAGATTTCCTTTAGAAAATATATACTGAAATTAAATAACATGCTTTCCACTTTTATAAAAATAACATAAGAAATATTGGTTGTGGTTGATCAATGTGGATCTTTTTTTTCTCCAAGGCTGCATCTATTGGATCAAAAATGCAGTAAAAACAGCTAAATGTTATTTATATGTTTTATATAAAATACTAATAATTAATAATATAATATGCATTGTTATTATAAATACTAAGAATATATATTGCAGTTAAAATTGTTATTTGAACTGGTCTCTGACACATTTATCTGTGAGGTCAGTGGTGTTGGCTTCACAGCTGGTCTCTGATCTCCCAGCATGCATCTCTTCATTCATGTAACGCAATCATTTCATCGAAGCATGCTATCCATCCTCGCTCTCGCAGAAATGAAGAATTCACAGTATAGAGCTCATTTATCCCTCCTTCATTTGCTCTGTTCTTTAGAATGACAAGAATGTCAAGAATGACATACCCCGAGGAAGGCTCTTAGGCAGAAACGTATTGGTACTGTTATAATAAAATATCTCCTTATCACAAGTAGTGCTGGAATTTTCCTCCCGTTCCTGTATTTAGTTGTTCTCATGCACCTTGTGAGTGGTAAAGTTGCTCCAGGCTCTACATTTACATTTAGCAGACGCTTTTATCCAAAGTGACTTACAGTGCATTCAGGTTATACATATATTGTCAGTATGTGTGTTCCCTGGGAATCGAACCCACAACCTTTTGCGCTGCTAACTGTCAGGGTTCTGTTGTGTGTGTCATGTGTTCCCGCCTCTTGTGTCCAAATATGGTTTGTTTCCTGTCCTTGTTTCATGTCATTATTAGTTAAGTATGTTCCAGCTGTGTTTGTCTCGTTATGTGTTAATTACCCTGTGTATATTAGTCCTGTCTTTTGAGTTTGATTTCGTCTGGTCTACTTGTTATTCCCGGTGTATCCTGTCTGTGAGTCCTGCCTTGATGTCCTTATTAAATATTATCATTTGAGTTTATATCCTCGTCTGCGTGTTCCTGTTCCTCCCTCGTGTGTGCACCGTGACACTAACGCAATGCTCTACCACTGAGCCTCTACCCCTTAGAATGACAAGAAAAGGCCAGGTGGTCATGCAACCTGCTGGATTTATATTATGTTATCTTCTAGAGATGAATATATGTTAAACACGAGCCGAATGCATTATAATCTGTGGGTTTATAATAACCGCTCACACATCTCGAGGAAGCCGGACTGTCCATGTGCACATAAAGGTTGGATCAGCGTTTGACAATGGGATTTCTGGCAGCGCATCAACTCTCTGCATCTGATTTCAAACTAAATAAAGTTGATTCATCCCCAGTGGAACACAAACGGAAACAGAGATCGAGATGTATTTAACAGATGTTCATCACGTGATGATACAGTAGAAGTTGAATGGTCATATTTCACCCCCAAAATTAAAAGAAAGAGGACAGATACTGATGTGAAAATGAACCCTATATTTTTTACATTGTGATATAATAATCAAGTATATTTGTCTTCATAATGAAAAAAAAAAAAAAAAAACATTTTTTTTTAATATATAATTACATTTACATAAATATACTGTACATAAAAACAAATAAATAAAATATTTGGTAATATTTTATTCATAATGGTAATGTATTTAATTTCAATTTATGCATTTAATATGTTTTTAGTTTTATTGTTTAACTTTAATGAATGCATTTAATTAATTTCTTTAAAAAACACTAAATACTGTATTTTTTCATTAGGTAAAAATAATAATGAGAAACACACTGAGAATAATTAAATTTACAAAACTCAAAAGTAAAACATTTGGATGCATTACAATGATGGAAAATTTTAAGTAAAAAAGTACATATATATTATTATGTACTCAACATATATATATATATATATATATATATATATACATTTAATTACTTTTTAACTAATATATATATATATATATATACAATAGTACAATAATAAGATAAGATAATATAAAACTATTTTGGAATTTGTTGTATTGTTTTATGCTGATAGAAATCTTAAAATCTGTCATTTTTTATAAACTATAATTTTTTAGATACAATCACATTCATAATAACGAAAAATACAAAACTTCTAAATGCATTTTGATAATGTGAACTTTAATTGTCATGAATTAAATGCCACCATGAAAAAAAAATCTTAAGTGTTCTTAAATAAAAATACATAATAAGAATATACAAAACATAAAGATTTTGGGGAGAAATATGACAGTACAACTCAAACTACAACCACACAATCTGTTATTGAGAGTCTGATGTGAGTGTGTGTATATGTGCGCACACACACACACACACACACACACACACACACACACACACACACACACACACACACACACACACACACACACACACACACACACACACACACACACACACACACACAAACACACACACACACACACACACACACACACACACACACACACACACACACACACACACACACACACACACACACACACACACACACACACACACACACACACACACACACACACACACACACACACACACACACACACACACACACACACACACACACACACTGAAGGATTTGTTTATTACAGTTTATGACAGGGAAAATCCTGAGGCCCTGGCAGAGGAATGTCATGAAGCTAAAGCAAATACAAGCGGTAAAGGTGTGTAAGCTCCCAGCAGCCCTTGCACCATGTTTACCCATTCAAAGGTGGGACAAATGAGCGATACCGGCATTTCCACTGATAACGGCGATTTTCTCCTGCAATAACACGTGTGAGACAGAAGCTGTGGCGGTTTCACAGAAGTAATCAGTCAAAGAGAAAACAAGGTGTCGGTCTGACAGCTGCAGACTCCCACAAACGCTTCCTGGGGTCAAAGGTCACGTGCAGTCTGACGCCTGAGGAGGGAAAGTGGTTTATTAGGTGCTCGGGACGGTCATTGAACCCTATTCTTGAGCTCAGCTCGATAATGACATGACTATTAAATTTAGTATTACTGTAGATCCTATACACTACATTAAATACATAAAGACAAGCAGGAAAATTGGCTCACGGAGCAAAGTAAGAGTGAAAAACTGAAGCGTAGCCACATCATTGTGTAAGTGGGATTTCAGCAGAGCTTTTAATAAGAACTACTGATCTTTAAATCCTTCTCATATGCTCTAATTCCTCAAATATCACGGCTTCTGTGGGAACGACAATTTGTTTCAGTTTAATCCGGTTTACTTGCCACTTTTTTGGTGTTTACAATTAACTTTATGATCCAAGAAAACAAGAGATTGTAAAAGTAACAGGATCGTTACACAGTCCAGGAATCTCAATGACATTCATATTTAGCTTTTAGCATTTAGCATAAGACCAAATCATTACCCAGAGAGAAAAGGATATACAACTACTCACAGTGAGCTAAAGTCAAAGAATCGTTTCGTTGAATTGATTCTTTTAACTGAATCAGAATATATATATATATATACATATACAGTCATGGTCAGAATTATTGGCACCCTTGGTAAATATGATCAAAGAAGGCTCTGAAAATAAACCTGCATTATTAATACTTTTGATCTTTTATTTTTTTTTAAATCACAAAAATCTAACCTTTCATTGAACTAAAACAATTTAAAATGTGGGAAAATCTCATTATGAAATAAATGTTTTTTCTCAAATACACGTTGGACACAATTATTGGCACCCCTAGAAATTATTCTGAGTAAAATATCTCTGAAGTATATTCCCATTCATATTCACAATTTTGAGCACTCCAGGGTGATTATGAACATGAAATTATCCAGCCATGGCTTCCTGTTTCACAGAAATATAAATAGTAGGGAAAACAAATCCAAAATTCCCTTAATCATCATCACAATGAGAAAAACCAAAGATTATATTTCTGATGTGCAGCAAAAGATAATTGCGCTTCACAAATTAGTGAAGTGGCTTTAAGAAAAGAGCTAGAGCCGTGAAAATTCCCCATTTTCCACCATCAGGACAATAATTAAGAATTTACAATCAACATGAAAATGTTACCGCGCCAAAGATGATCTGTTCTTGAACATCACAGATGAACTTGAAGTCTTTATTCCTTCGAAAAGCACACAAAGCTATCGTTCGACTTTATAAACTTGTATTTCATGCATGATTCGTATGATCTGTTAACCGAATGTAAAGTGTGAATTCTAGGAGAATTTGGTGTCATTTTCAATGATTTTTTTAGAAATAGCCTATTAAACGTAATGAATAACCATTCAAAACTCAAAATATGAGAACATAGAAAAACGAGTTACTGGATAACATTTTTCAAAGATCAAGAACAACTTCCCTCAAGATGCTTTTTCAGATTAGACGCTGAATCCTTCGATGCTGAGAGAAGTTTTGTTGCAGGTAGGCATTGCATTGCACTGATGTTACGTCCTTTTTCAGATTTATAAACTAGTCTTTGTATTTCCACGAGAGAAATGTATTATGCTAATGGATTTCTGTTGTGTCGTGATTATGAACTTTTTTTTGTTTTTTTTTTCAACGGAGAATCAGTTGCCTTATTGGTTAAAATCCCCAAACTGTTTACTTAAATATTAAATTAATAAACTACATTAAAATTCAAAGTAATGACTTTAGTAATATAAAATACTTTTTGGATGTAACTGTAATTTGATTACCACACATTTAATATGTAATTATAAAGAAATACACTCATATTTAGTATTTTAAATACGTAACACCGTTACATGTATTTCGTTACTCCCCAGCCCTGGTTGCATGCAATCGTATTTAAATTGGCTATTCGTTGAGAGGGGGGGGGATTTCGGGTTCGGGCTCTAAATTTAACTGTGCCGCTCGGGTCGTGTCGGGTCAGACGATGAAGCCCGTGCAGACCTCTAATGCACGGTGACGAGGAGAGTTTGAGAGGCTAAAGACTCTTCATGGATCACAGCTGGAGAATTGCAGAAAATAGTTGAGTCTCGGACGAAGTTACGAAGAACCTGATGGTCACTCTAGTTGAGCTCAATGATCATATGTGGAGATAGGAGGAACCTACAGAAGGACAAACATCGCTGCAACACTCCATCGATCTGGGCTTTATGGCCAAACTCAATCCTCTCTTCAGTTAGGACACATGAAAACACTTAGCATTAGCAGAAAAGCACCAAAAGGACCCTCAGACTGTGAGAAATAATATTATCTGGTCTGATGAACCTCAATTCTACGCATCATGTTTGAAGGGAACCAGCTCTGCTCATCACCTGCAGAGTACCATCCCAAGAGTAAAGTGTGCTGGTAGCAGCCTCGTGCTGTGGGGCTGTTCTTAAGCAGCAGGAACCGAGTCCCGTCAGAGAAGAAGAAAAGCTCAATGCACCAAAATATAGAGATAGCCTTGATGAAAATCCAGTCCGGAGTATTCAGAACCTCAAACTGCGCGGAAGGTTTAGCTTCCAACAGGACAGTGACCCTAAACACACAGCAAGAGTGGCTTATAGACAACTCTGTGAATGTCCTTGAGTGGCCCAGCCAGAGCCTGGGCTTGAACCCAATCAAATATTTCTGGAGAAACCTGAAAATGTGCATCTGCCCCCATCCAACCTGACAGAGCTTGAGAGGTGAAGAGGTGAGGAGAAGAATAGCAGATAATTGCCTAATTATGATGAGCAAAGCTTGTCGCATCAAACAAAAAAGACTTGAGGCTGTAAAGGTGCTTTAGAGAAATATTTAGTTAAGGGTATGAATACTTATGCATTGTACTTATTTCAGTTTTTTATTTGTAATTAATTTACAAAGTTGTGACCATTCTGTTTTTGCTTTGTCAATATGGTGTAGACTGATGTAGAAATAAAAAACTCATTTAAAGCAGTTAACAAAAGGCAGCAACATAACAAAACGTGAACCCATTTCAAATTTGTTTTTGTTTTTATTTTTTTGAAAGAAACTAATACTTTTATTCAGCAAGGATGCATTAATTTGTTCAAAACTTACAGTAAAGAAATTTATTATTTATTCTGCACTAAATATTAGGATATTAGAATTAGTGGTCGACCGATATTGTTTGACAGCCGATGCCGATGTCAATATAAAGCCGATATAATTTCATTTATTTAATTAATATTTAAGAAATTTGAAAATGGATTAAAAAAGAAATGTGTAAATAAACATACTTATACTTTAGATGACACAGGATTTTTCATAATTTGAAATCAGTTTGTCTCCAGTGAAACTGAACTCTCCTCCTGTCCGCATTTATTTTGTAATAATATTTCACAAATTTTTTTTATTTTTGATAAAAAAGCAGCCTTGGTAAGCAGAAGAGACTTTTCTAAAAAAAAAAAAAAAAATAATAGGCTTAATAAATATACTGACACCAAATTGAACAGTAGTGTATATACATTTACTTCAAAAATCTTACTTTACTTCAAAATATCTCATTTTTGGTTTTGCTTCTAGAAAACGAGTGTACACTGAGTGTGCATAAGTGACTAAATCTTGAACTCATGAACTCACACAGTTGAGGAATAATCCTATACCATCCCCAGCAGCCATTGATTGTCTGTATAACGTCTTAGCGGTTAGTTAGTTTACTTTAGCCGGGTGTTAAACTAGAGTTTAGTGCAACGTCTGTTTGAGGCATTTGGAGGAGCAGATGGTGTAGATTTCTTTAAATCCAGTTAATCATTCCATCTGATGACGGAGCGGGAACACAGACGTCATAAAAGACAGACGAGGAGAGAAAGTCCAGAACACACCTGAGACTCTCGATACAGTCAATATCACATCCTAAATTAAACAAGAGTCACTGATGGGACTGATTGTTGTGTTTGTTCTGGTTCAACTGAGCAAGGGGCTTTGAAATAAAATAAAAGGACATTTAAAATGACTGTAAAGACATTTTTTATTATTTCTATTTTACATAAATGCAGTTTTTTTACTGTTTTCAACATAATAACAAATGTTGCTTGAGCAGCAAATCAGCATATTAGAATGATTTCTGGAGGATAATGTGACACTGAAGACTGGAGTAATGATGCTGAAAATCAGCTTTGATCACAGGAATAAATTATATTTTAAAATATATTCAAATAGAAAACAGCTATTTTAAATTGTAATAATATTTAAAAAAAATCCTGATTTGTTATCAAATAAATGCAGCCTTGGTGAGCATAAGAGACTTCTTTTTCACAAAGATGACAAAATCATACCCCAAACTTATGAATAGTAGCATATTTTAATTCATAACCAAGCTAAGTTTTTCTGTTGAACAGCTCATTTGTCCCTTCGCGAGACTAGCCCGCCACTAAACCAGCCTGGACTAACAGAACCGAAAGAACCGGATCATTTTCTCCTGTCATCTACACCTATTTTCCTCCTTCCACGTCTATCTTCCTCCTCTCGCCTGTGCACTTCCTGTCAGTCCTATAGCCATTCTTTTCATTTCGTACAAGGCTTCCTTTGTTCCCTAGGACTTTTTCTCTCTGCTGTCTCTACCTCAAATTATGTTTGCTTCCTAGTGTTTTGTTCCCTCTTTCTGTTCCTCTTTTCGGTCTACCTCTCCTGCTTCAGCGTAGCTGCGCGCAGACGGACGGGATCACTGGGAATACATCTGCTTTCTTTAACCACTTACACAACACTGTAGTCCAATCTTAAACAAACCATTACAAGGTTGCTTAATTAAACTAATTAATAGTGTTCTATAGTAAGAAACTAGCTATCTAACACCCAGCTTTACAACATGAAGATCTTGTAAGGGGGTCTTAGATTGATTGATACTGCATTTAAAACACATTTCCTTTTAAAACACATTTCTTTTAGAAATAAATTCCTTTTAGAAACCTTTTAGAAATAAATTCCTTTTAAAAACACATTTCCTTTTAGAAATAAATTTCCTTTTAGAAATAAATTCCTTTTAGAAATAAATTTCCTTTTAGAAATAGGAAATAGAAATAGTTTTTTAGAAATAGGAAATAAATTTCCTTTTAGAAATGAAATGTAGATTTTTGGTAGAATGTTTTATTGTTTTAAATAATTTCTGCTTTATATCAAAATTTATTTTAAATTACATTTAGAAATAAAAATTTTTTTTAATTATTTTAAAGAAATGTCTCATACATACATTTCTTTCAGATGATATTTAGAAATAAAATTTAGATTTTTTTATCATTATAAAGACATTTCTATATGTTGCATAAACACACATTTCTTTGAAATGACATAATTTTAGAGAAATAAATGTTATAAAATAAAACTAAATGTACATTTTAAATACATTTCGATATGGTTCTTTTGCATATATTTCTTTAAAATGTAGAAAAAATTGATTTTATTTTAAATCATTTTAAATATAGGTTTCATATACATATAAAACAGATTTTTTTTTAATGTAGTTAATGGATTTAAAAAACAGTTATATCATCTGATAAGTCATTTGGTTGTTTCTACAGTGCAAACTAACATTAAACGGATGTAAATCTCTTTCTGTCACACAATTTAGTGGCACATATAGTTAATTTAGAAACTATGTCAACACTTGTTTACCATAATGAAATGTATGTTAATGTTATGAAAGATTATTCAGCTTTACTGAAGATTATACAGCAATTATGTTGAGAATGTCAAGCATTTGGTGTCCCGGGGTCATAAAACAGTGACAATCCCTCATATAACAGACAAATAAAACAGTAAATGCTTTGGTCAATTACACAGAAACTCTAGCTGGATTCCACACACTTCAGCACTGGCCACTTCATAGACACCCATCAGTGAATATATGTGAGGTGACGTAAACACACAGCAGTCAAACACTTCCAAACGCCCAAACACACGTCTGCTAGAGACAGCTGGACCCCGACAAGCTCCGAACTGTGTCCGAACTGGACCCCAACAAACTCCGAACTGTGTCCGAACTGGACCCCAACAAACTCCGAACAAGCTCAGACTGATGAAGAGGAGGAACACCGCAGGATTTCAAGACCGGAACTGATCCAAATATCAAGACATTAAGGGCTTAAACTAAATGTTTAAGTACTGAAATTAAAGCTAAATAAATTTAAGGATTTTTTTTTTTTTATAAATAATGTAAAAATATTTAACTAAATACAAATATATAAATTAAAAAAAAAATGACCAATCACAAAACAAAATAACCAAAGCTTACCCTATGAATTAAAATAAAAACTGAAAATATAACAATAAAAGCTAATGATTCATCAAAAACTTTAATAGGATAAATACTACTAAAAAACAATAAATGACAGCTTTGACAGACTGGTGGCTAAATAACGGCTGCATTACCTACAACATCAGCTTCAAACAATGTTCAAATATCTATTTTGCTATTGGTTAACACAATTTTCCCCGCCTACTTGGCCTAGATGACATCATCTGAAAAGCCATTTCATAGCAGATTGTTACATTATTAAACGTCTTTTTCCCTACATGCACTGATGTTCAGGAGCATGTTTTAAAGTAAAAGAGTCCGTTTTGAATTCACCTTGACTTTAAATCATGAATTTATCAACACAGACGAGTGAAACCAGCAGGTCAGCGTCAAAACCGCTAGAACTTCAAGTTCACATACAAGTAGATCCAGTCTGACATAAATCGTTCTATTTCAGAACTCGGCGTATCGCTACAGTATCCCAGCAGGCCCAGGGTCGCTCCTGTCCGTCATTCACAGATGACCTCAGTCTCAAGGAGAAGAAGAGAGATATCGGGAGTCATGGAGAGCATATCTGAGGACAGAGTACTGAGGACATTCCACTGTGACTCTGCATTTTCCACGTATCTTCCTCAGAAAGTTCCTTTCACAATACCTGCGCAGGTGACACTCAACAGCAGGAAGCCATGTGCTTCAGACAGTCAATGGAAGACGACAGTGCGGTCACATAGCACAACAGGTGAGAGCGATCGATTATGCAACGCTCTCGTACACACAGACAGAGAAGCCTGTGTCCATTCAGAACAGGAATGAGGAAAATAAATATCACATTTTTCTAAATAAAACCCTGCTATTCTAGTTCTTCCAGATTCCAGATTCAAAATTGCACTCATTTTAAGTGCCATGTTTTTAATAGCGTTGTTATCTTTAACTAAAACTATTTTTTGGTCATTAAAATAAAGGAAAGAAAATTAATATTAGATGAAAATGTTAACAAAAAATTTAAATGTCAAACAAATAAACCATTAAATAAAATGTATAAATAATAATATAATTAAATGTGAAAAAGCCCCCTTGTGTTGTTATAATTAACTGGAAAAAAAAAGTTTAAAGGGTTAGTTCACCCAAAAATGTATATTAGCCCATGTTTTACTCTCAAAGCATCCCAGGTGTATGAGACTTTCTCCTTTCAGACGAATCCAATCGGAGTTATGTTAAAAATGATCCTGGCTCTTCCAAGCGTTAGAATGGGTGTTTCTGTTCAACAGTCCAAAAGAAGTCAAATAAAGCATGTGCATCTGTAATAACACGTGCCTCACAAGGCTCCGGGGGGGGGGGGGGGGGGCTGACGTGCGTCTTGAGTAGAGTAAAACATGGGCTCATATACATTTTTGGGTGAACTAACCCTTTAAATAAAGTCAAAATTAAATATATTGAAATATAAATATTAGATGAAAAACAAACTTTCATGAAAATTTGAAATGTCACCTTGGGAACCAACTGAAATAAATATGTTTGTTTAAGTACTAAAGTTGAATAAACAATAATTATCAAATTAATAGTTGAATAAATAAGTTAAAATTACTCAAACAAAAACAAAGATAAATAAAAATAAAACAGAAACAGAAAACTAATAAATATCACAAAAGCACATAAAATTATTAAAACTAAAATAATAAAAATGAAAAATTGTTAATTAAAAATGATAATAATAAATAGTATACTGTACAAATAGTATATACTATAATAAAGTACTTTTATAATGCATCCTAAAATAACTAATTACGCGTTACTTTTTATGGAAAGTAATGCCATTACTTTTGCGTTTTTTTAAATATGACATGGTTGTACCATGATATTCTTAATAAAGTAACTTTTTTTATAATACCATGATTTTAAACACATATACCATGGTATTCTTTGACTATTATATAAGTATCATAGCAATATATAAAAAAAGCATCACATGGTATTACTTTGAAATATACCATGGTACTCTAGGGAACTTTTAAAAATCGCTATTATAGTCTAAGTAATACTAAATGTACAAAAAACATGGTATGTGTCCAAAGGAACAAGTACTTGTTTGTAGGTTATAGTATACATCAAAGTACCACGGCATTACTATTGTGTGAGCTTGACCATGGTTCTACTGTAGTATTCACCATTTAAATACCATACTATATGAATATGTTAACCATTTTATACCATAGTATACATTAATCTACCATCACATTAATTTTTGTAAGGGTTAATTCACCAGAAATGAAAGTTAGTGCTTATTGAAATGTGAAAATCAAAATGTCTTAAGCACTGTATGAGAAACCAGACACCACATGATCCATTCACTCACATCTGAAGAGCCCTATTGGTCAAAAAATCTGATCCCTGCAGGCAGCTGGCTCTTTTTTATGACAGCACAAGCTGCACTGAACTAACAAGAGATCGAATCCCCTCCATTATATCAGCCACTGGTTTCTGGAACACTAAGCGACGCACACAGCTTCTGGACACTAAGGAGTTAATTGGTTTTGACAGGAGCTTCTTAGAAAAAGATTACGTTGACCACTCAAGCCACGGCTTCAGGGAACCTGTAATGAGGGCGACTTAAAGCAGCACGGCTTGGCAGTAACATTAGAATGAACAGAGTGAACCACATCATGTGTCGGCGGAGGTAACCGCTACCATCGGCCTCAGGAGACCACATGAGATATTTCATTCACTTAAAACATACATCATGTGTCTGCAGTGGAACCCCCTACCATCGGCCTCTGGAGACCCCATGAGATATTTCATTCACTTAAAACATACATCATGTGTCTGCAGTGGAACCCCTACCATCGGCCTCTGGAGACCCCGTGAGATATTTCATTCACTTAAAACATACATCATGTGTCTGCAGTGGAACCCCCTACCATCGGCCTCAGGAGACCCCATGAGATATTTAATTCACTTAAAACATACATCATGTGTCTGCAGTGGAACCCCTACCATCGGCCTCAGGAGACCCCATGAGATATTTCATTCACTTAAAACATACATCATGTGTCTGCAGTGGAACCCCCTACCATCGGCCTCAGGAGACCCCATGAGATATTTCATTCACTTAAAACATACATCATGTGTCTGCAGTGGAACCCCCTACCATCGCCTCAGGAGACCCCATGAGATATTTCATTCACTTAAAACATACATCATGTGTCTGCAGTGGAACCCCCTACCATCGGCCTCTGGAGACCCCATGACATTCACTTAAAACATACATCATGTGTCTGCAGTGGAACCCCTACCATCGGCCTCAGACCCCATGAGATATTTCATTCACTTAAAACATACATCATGTGTCTGCAGTGGAACCCCTACCATCGGCCTTCATTCACTTAAAACATACATCATGTGTCTGCAGTGGAACCCCTAGGAGACCACATTCACTTAAAACATACATCATGTGTCTGCAGTGGAGAGACCCATGAGATATTTCATTCACTTAAAACATACATCATGTGTCTGCAGTGGAACCCCTACCATCGGCCTCTGGAGACCCCATGAGATATTTCATTCACTTAAAACATACATCATGTGTCTGCAGTGGAACCCCTACCATCGGCCTCAGGAGACCCCATGAGATATTTCATTCACTTAAAACATACATCATGTGTCTGCAGTGGAACCCCCTACCATCGGCCTCAGGAGACCCATGAGATATTTCATTCACTTAAAACATACATCATGTGTCTGCAGTGGAACCCCTACCATCGGCCTCAGGAGACCCCATGAGATATTTCATTCACTTAAAACATACATCATGTGTCTGCAGTGGAACCCCCTACCATCGCCTCAGGAGACCCCATGAGATATTTCATTCACTTAAAACATACATCATGTGTCTGCAGTGGAACCCCCTACCATCGGCCTCAGGAGACCCCATGAGATATTTCATTCACTTAAAACATACATCATGTGTCTGCAGTGGAACCCCCTACCATCGGCCTCAGGAGACCCCATGAGATATTTCATTCACTTAAAACATACATCATGTGTCTGCAGTGGAACCCCCTACCATCGGCCTCAGGAGACCCCATGAGATATTTCATTCACTTAAAACAAAGACAGTTCTTGGGTTTCAGCAAAGAACCATCTACTTGTTATACACTTTAAAAAACAAAGGTTCTTTACTGGACTCTTTGGTTCCATGAAGAACCTTCAACATCTATGGAATCTTCCATTTCCACAAAAGGTTCTTTAGATCACTAAATGGTTCAAAACTTGGTTCAAAAACTGTTCACTGCACAGTTTGAGGAACCCAAAATGGTTCTTCCACGGCATCAATGTGAAAACGCCCTTTATTTATAAGAGTTGATTCTTCAGAGAGCCAAAAAGTTCTTGATGTTTCTTTGTAGGTTCTTGTTCTTCAGTCAAGAACCAGTTTTGGTTCTTGGCATTCTAAGTTTCTTGAGTTGTTATATGGTTCATTGTGGAGCCTTTGGACCTCAACATTTTTTTAAATGAAAAATACAAATTTGTTTATATAAAAAGTCAGTAATATTGACCCAAACCAGTTCTCTGATGGAATTAAACCGTTTTGGTTATTGTTACTGATCAAGAACAGTTTTTGGCTCCTCACGTTTCAGCCTATTGGTTTCTGGGGTCTGAAGCACCAAGTTCAGATTGTTTCTAAAGAACTGAAGAAGAAAAGGTTCTCAACAGAACCTCATATGACTCCCCAACACGATTCTTCAGAGAACCAAGCTTTCGATGTTTCACTGTAGGTTCTAGGCAAAATGGTTCTTCAGATCAGCTTATTGACTTCTGGGCTCTAATTGTTTTCGTATAGAAGTTTTTCTAAAGAAGTAGAGAATATAAAGTGATTATGGAACCTGAACAGGTTCTCTGGTGGAATTAAACACTTAGTTCTTGTTGCAGGCAGATCAAGAACAGTGTTTGGCTCTCTAAAGTTAAGCTATTGTGGTTCTGACTTCTGAAGCACCAGGTTAGTTAATAAGCAGAGAATAAAAGGTGATCGTGAAAACTAAACAGGTTCTCTGATGAAATTAAACACTTTTGGTTTTTCTTGATGATCATAAACAGCTTTTGGTTCAACATATTGCTTTCTGAAGTGCCAAAATTAATAGATTAGTTCCCAGAGATTTGATAAATAAAAAGTTATCTGTAGAACCTCAAATGGCTCTGCTATGCCCTTAAAAATAAAATTTCCAAAAGGAAACCACAGATTAATAATTTATGAATTATTTAATCTAGAACTTAAAGAAAAGTTCTAATAAATAACCATATTTTTTTAGAGAGAAGAACATAAAAAAATCGAAAGGACATTTTTCTACTATAAAGAACCTTTCATGCAATAGAAAGATTCTTCACTGAACCATTGATACCAATAAAGAACCTTTATTTTGAAGAGTTTTCCTCTTTGGTTCTTGTTAGAACCTGTTCGAGTTTAAGAAACCCCTATGATGTTGAACCTTTGGGATGTCCATGAGCTGTCAAACGTATGCAAATGTCCAGTTTAATGTCTTTAATAGATAATAACCTCCGTCCCTGAAACCCGAAGCTAACCGCACAGACTCGGAGCAGATCTGGTGCTCTGTCCTGAAGGATACTGTTACACCTTTACTTTTCAGTAAAGACGCAGGACAGATCCCGGGTGGGGGGGCTGTTCTCAATCCACTCATGAAAACACAACCGATCTCGACTGGGAAGATTACATACAAATAAAAGTACTCACTTGTTTTTGTCGCTCATGTTGACCGTCTTCTTCCAGAGACGCTCGTACTTCTCCTTACGCTGAGTTAAAGTGCGTCCGGGCTTCAGAAAGACTTTCGAAATACGCACAAGCGCGAATTGTCTCCAAGTTCAGCGTGTCTGGATACAGAGACTCACTTCTGTTTGTCTGGAGCCAGAGATAATTCACCGCTGCTTCTACTAACTACAATGCGTTCAGTCCCTTCGGCAGTCATAACGCAACAGGCTCACGAGCTCTCTCGGAAAACGCTCCACGCTGCGCGTAAACCTGCTCGCGTCGCGTCGCGCTCGTCTCGTTCCATTTTTAAAGATCTCGCCCTCCTCCAGCGTGACGCAGCAGTGGGAGGATGAGACACGAGAGGTCAGCATGTGAGATGTAGCAGTGAATACCTGCATCCACGAGTGGACACATCTGAAAGACACTTAGTTCACAGTTAGGAAACCTTTCTGCAATATATATAGCATATACATTTTATTAAATACGCGTGAGCGAAGCATTAAAGTTGCTTTTATGCGGTGTAACATGATTTTAGCTAGTAATATATATGTTTGCATACACATAAATATGTGTGTGTATATACAGATAGACATTAAATACCATGAGGTGAATAATACAATTGTCTGACGTTATTTGATGCTGTGTACCATGACTTTAGCAACCAATATATGTGTGTAATATGTATATCTGTGTATGATATATATATGTATGTATGTGTGTAAAATGAAAATGTGCCTATATATACCTGACACATATCATAAATTGACTATATGCTCTAAATAATGTGCCACATTTGTAAGTTAATATGGTAACACGCTACAATGAGGTGTCATTTGTTAACATTAATGTAATAACTAACATCAACAAACAATACATTACAGTATTTATTAATCTTTGTTAATAAAATAGTAGTCTATTGTTAGTTTATTGTGCATTAACTAATTTTAACAAGCACAACTTGTGATTTTAATAATGCATGCTGAAATTAACATTAAGATTAATAAATGCTGTAGAAGTATTGTTCAATCTCATGATAACTAATGAACTTTATTGTAAAGTGTTATCATTAATATATAACTGTTAATAAACAACCTAGGTTTTAATGTTGGAAATATTCAGATAATCTCGAATGCTCATTAATATGACAAGTATTTAAAGTAAATCAATGCACATATTATAACGACATCACATAATTAGATCTATCCGTATCTAAAAGAACGTTTCCTTGAATGATATATTTACAAAACCATGAAATCTTAAAGATAAACATGCTTCTTGAGCAGCTGATTCTTGCAGATATATAAATATTTGGTATTGTAGACTAGTTCAACATTTAGTAGAATGTTCCAAATCATTTAGAAAAACTCCAAGAAAGTCATCTGTTTTCATGAAAACCTTCAATCCTGAGTAATGATTGTGAATACCTCAGTTCTTTCTCATTTATGACAGGAAATGATGACTTACAATTCAAGGAATAGCATACATTTCTTGTTTTTAAAGAACTGTAGAACTACGCCACCAACTGACCGTTCAGGACTATCAGCACACATCACAGTATCACACACTCTTTACAGGAACAGCTTTCCCCAAAAACAGTCACTCAGTATTCAGTCTTCCTCGTGCAGCTCCTGCATACATCACAGTATCACACACTCTTTACAGGAACAGCTTTCCCCAAAAACAGTCACTCAGTATTCAGTCTTCCTCATGCAGCTCCTGCATACATCACAGTATCACACACTCTTTACAGGAACAGCTTTCCCCAAAAACAGTCACTCAGTATTCAGTCTTCCTCGTGCAGCTCCTGCATACATCACAGTATCACACACTCTTTACAGGAACAGCTTTCCCCAAAAACAGTCACTCAGTATTCAGTCTTCCTCATGCAGCTCCTGCATACATCACAGTATCACACACTCTTTACAGGAACAGCTTTCCCCAAAAACAGTCACTCAGTATTCAGTCTTCCTCATGCAGCTCCTGCACACATCACAGTATCACACACTCTTTACAGGAACAGCTTTCCCAAAAACAGTCACTCAGTATTCAGTCTTCCTCGTGCAGCTCCTGCATACATCACAGTATCACACACTCTTTACAGGAACAGCTTTCCCCAAAAACAGTCTCTCAGTATTCAGTCCTCAGCTCCTGCACATCACAGTATCACACACTCTTTACAGGAACAGCTTTCCCCAAAAACAGTCACTCAGTATTCAGTCTTCCTCATGCAGCTCCTGCATACATCACAGTATCACACACTCTTTACAGGAACAGCTTTCCCCAAAAACAGTCACTCAGTATTCAGTCTTCCTCGTGCAGCTCCTGCATACATCACAGTATCACACACTCTTTACAGGAACAGCTTTCCCCAAAAACAGTCACTCAGTATTCAGTCTTCCTCATGCAGCTCCTGCATACATCACAGTATCACACACTCTTTACAGGAACAGCTTTCCCCAAAAACAGTCACTCAGTATTCAGTCTTCCTCATGCAGCTCCTGCATACATCACAGTATCACACACTCTTTACAGGAACAGCTTTCCCCAAAAACAGTCACTCAGTATTCAGTCTTCCTCGTGCAGCTCCTGCATACATCACAGTATCACACACTCTTTACAGGAACAGCTTTCCCCAAAAACAGTCACTCAGTATTCAGTCTTCCTCGTGCAGCTCCTGCATACATCACAGTATCACACACTCTTTACAGGAACAGCTTTCCCCAAAAACAGTCACTCAGTATTCAGTCTTCCTCATGCAGCTCCTGCATACATCACAGTATCACACACTCTTTACAGGAACAGCTTTCCCCAAAAACAGTCTCTCAGTATTCAGTCTTCCTCGTGCAGCTCCTGCATACATCACAGTATCACACACTCTTTACAGGAACAGCTTTCCCCAAAAACAGTCACTCAGTATTCAGTCTTCCTCGTGCAGCTCCTGCATACATCACAGTATCACACACTCTTTACAGGAACAGCTTTCCCCAAAAACAGTCACTCAGTATTCAGTCTTCCTCATGCAGCTCCTGCATACATCACAGTATCACACACTCTTTACAGGAACAGCTTTCCCCAAAAACAGTCTCTCAGTATTCAGTCTTCCTCATGCAGCTCCTGCATACATCACAGTATCACACACTCTTTACAGGAACAGCTTTCCCCAAAAACAGTCACTCAGTATTCAGTCTTCCTCGTGCAGCTCCTGCATACATCACAGTATCACACACTCGTTTACAGGAACAGCTTTCCCCAAAAACAGTCACTCAGTATTCAGTCTTCCTCGTGCAGCTCCTGCATACATCACAGTATCACACACTCTTTACAGGAACAGCTTTCCCCAAAAACAGTCACTCAGTATTCAGTCTTCCTCGTGCAGCTCCTGCATACATCACAGTATCACACACTCTTTACAGGAACAGCTTTCCCCAAAAACAGTCACTCAGTATTCAGTCTTCCTCGTGCAGCTCCTGCATACATCACAGTATCACACACTCTTTACAGGAACAGCTTTCCCCAAAAACAGTCACTCAGTATTCAGTCTTCCTCGTGCAGCTCCTGCATACATCACAGTATCACACACTCGTTTACAGGAACAGCTTTCCCAAAAACAGTCACTCAGTATTCAGTCTTCCTCGTGCAGCTCCTGCATACATCACAGTATCACACACTCTTTACAGGAACAGCTTTCCCCAAAAACAGTCACTCAGTATTCAGTCTTCCTCGTGCAGCTCCTGCATACATCACAGTATCACACACTCTTTACAGGAACAGCTTTCCCCAAAAACAGTCACTCAGTATTCAGTCTTCCTCGTGCAGCTCCTGCATACATCACAGTATCACACACTCTTTACAGGAACAGCTTTCCCAAAAACAGTCTCTCAGTATTCAGTCTTCCTCGTGCAGCTCCTGCATACATCACAGTATCACACACTCTTTACAGGAACAGCTTTCCCCAAAAACAGTCACTCAGTATTCAGTCTTCCTCGTGCAGCTCCTGCACACATCACAGTATCACACACTCTTTACAGGAACAGCTTTCCCCAAAAACAGTCACTCAGTATTCAGTCTTCCTCGTGCAGCTCCTGCATACATCACAGTATCACACACTCTTTACAGGAACAGCTTTCCCCAAAAACAGTCACTCAGTATTCAGTCTTCCTCGTGCAGCTCCTGCATACATCACAGTATCACAGGAACAGCTTTCCCCAAAAACAGTCACTCAGTATTCAGTCTTCGCATACAGTATCACACACTCTTTACAGGAACAGCTTTCCCAAAAACAGTCACTCAGTATTCAGTCTTCCTCATGCAGCTCCTGCATACATCACAGTATCACACACTCTTTACAGGAACAGCTTTCCCCAAAAACAGTCACTCAGTATTCAGTCTTCCTCGTGCAGCTCCTGCATACGGGCTTCAAGCCGCCCGAGGGAGACTGAATGATGATTCGGCTGTTTCTGGGTCAACTATACCGTTAAAGGAATTTATGTTCCTGTGGCTCAGTGGTAGAGCATTGCGTTAGCAGCGCAAAGGTATTCCCAGGGAACACATACTGACAATTATAACCTGAATGCACTGTAAGTCGCTTTGGATAAAAGCGTCTGCTAAATGCATAAATGTAAATGTAAAGACACACAAAGAATGCTTTGATTACTGCAGAGTGGTTGAATATATATACACGACATTACTGTTCAAAAGTTTGGGGTCAGTAAGATTTTTCTAAATAAATTAATACATTTATTCAGCAAGGATGCATTCAATTGATCAAAAGTGACAGTAAAGGCATTTATAATGTTACAAAAGATTTCTATTTCAAATAAATGCTGTTCTTGTGAACAAATCTTCAAAAAAAAAAGCCAGTTTCCACAAAAATATTAATCAGCACAGCAGTTTTCAACACTTAAAAATAGGAAATGCTTCTAAAGCAACAAATCAGCATATTATTATGATTTCTGGAGGATCATGTGACACTGAAGACTGGAGTGATGATGCTGAAAATACAGCTTTGATCACCGGAATAAATTACATTTGAATTATATTTGAATAAAAAAAACAGCAATTTTATATTGTAATAATATTTCACATTATTACTGATTTTACTGTATTTTTAATCAAATAAACGGAGCTTTGGTGAGCAGAAGACTTCTATTTGTTCTTTAAAAGAAATAAAGGTGATTATTATTATTATTTATTAATTCATGAAGTAGCAAAGTAAACAAATTTAAATAAGAAAAACACTAATACGTGCTAAATGAAAACAGTTTCGCACAAAATTTCATATTTAAAAAATGTAAAGACAGACAAACATACAAACAAAATAAACCCACAATGTTACATTATGTGTCCAACAATCTCTTTTCTGATTGCAATCACAGAGTGCTCAGAAACTCCTTCACCTGGGGAAAAAAACGGATTCACTTTAATACATTTATTATGATTTGTGATGTAATTATGATTATTACATTTATGTGTTATGTGTTCATGAGCATGCAAAGAAAGTGTGTCCGTGTTCCACATTGGGAATAATGTGCATGAATGCTACAAAGTGTGTGTCTAGAGTTTAAATCATATATAACATGCTTTTTCCACAGTATATAATGGTCCCTGTATTGCACCCTCATCATAAGATGCGACTTCAGTTCCGCCACGTTTGACAAACATCGCTCAGACTTTCACTCCTCACATGCTCTGGGTGATATGCTAGATTAACTTAATGCAAAAATATAAATTCATCATTTACTCAGCCCCATGTCCTTCTAAGAATCATCAAACTGAATGAGGGTGAGTAAAAAGAAGACAGTTTGTGTCATACCTTCTCAATCATATCAGCAGACTTGGTCTTGTTGTCTTTAAATTCGTCGTTGACATCCAGGGTAAGAACCGGCACTTCATTCAGATACTCAAACTCCACACTGCACACACACATGCACAATGAGGTGTGTCATTTATTTATTTGTAATACATAATTCATTACTTTTTAGAAAGAATTACATTTATCTCTCTACATTTTACATTATTAAAAAAGATTGAGTAAAGATTAATAAATAAAGAAATATAGATATAATAGAAATTACTTTAAGAATATTTTACATCCTTGAAAAAGCTCATATATTAAATAATTAAACATAAATGTATAAATTAATTGAATAATAATAATAAAAATTTTTTGTATAATCTAATTCCATTAAGTCAAAAATATGTAAATGTACATTAATAAATATATATTTTTTAATAATTATATACACATACATATTTATCCATCTATCTATATATAACTAATAGTAGATATTATAAATTATAATATAAAAAATAAAAAAATATATATATATATATATACACACACACACACACATACATATATAATATATATAAACTTTTTAAGGATGTACTTTTAAATACATTTTTTTTGTATAATCCTATTACATTTTTTACATTCATAAGTTAACAACAATATCTTAATGTAAATTAATAATTAAAAAAAAATCAATAATGTATAATTATTTTTGTATTATCTTGCTACATTTAACATCCTTAAAAAGTAAATACATATAAAACATCATTATATTTATTTCAATAAATAATACATTTGTAAATACATATAAAACATCATTATATTTATTTCAATAAATAATACATTTGATTATAAAGTTACATGGCTAAATTATATTAATTAAAAAATTTATTATTTTTTTACTGATACTTTGATACCATAAATGAGTGAAGAGACTCTAATGGCTGATGTAGGTAGTGTGTGTGTGTGTGTGTGTGTGTGTGTGTGTGTGTGTGTGTGTGTGTGTGTGTGTGTGTGTGTGTGTGTGTGTGTGTGTGTGTGTGTGTGTGTGTGTGTGTGTGTGTGTGTGTGTGTGTGTGTGTGTGTGTGTGTGTGTGTGTGTGTGTGTGTGTGTGTGTGTGTGTGTGTGTGTGTGTGTGTGTGTGTGTCACCTCATAGTCCTGTGCTGTAACCAGCACTCGTGTTTATAGTGGAGTTTCTCCAGATATTCCAGTGGAATTCCCTGCTCCTCGTCTCTTCCTCTCGAATGCAATCGCTCCAAACACCTCTGAAACACAAACCCGCCTCGTTTACTCTTTTACACCGCACAGCAGAATCACTTTAAAGCCCCATCTGGGTGTGTGCTCATACTTCTGGCTTTGCCCGCAGGTAAATGATGCCGTCCAGCTCAATGTGCTTCCCAAACTGCTTATGCAGCCAGCTGTGCCAGTCCTGATAGACCGCCCACTCGGTTTCATTCAAGCACTCACTTTCATAGAGGTTAGAGGCAAAGATGTACCTGCAACACGACAATCAAAGTGATTAAAGTAAGCCGATTAGTTGATATTTCTATTCATTTGACTGTGACATAATGACGGTTGTATAACAATCACAGACCCTTGTTTCAGATGTTGTATAACGGATGTTAATACCAGGTGCAGTCTACCTGTCGCTGTACACGGATCGCTCGAAGAACTGCACCGGATTGTCGGCCTCTCGCAGCTTGCCGTTGGTGGATCTGATCTGCGAGCGGATGCGGCTCATGCAGGCGTAGCTCTGGAAGGTGTAGGCCCAGCGCTCGGGCTTCTCGTACATCATCCGCAGCACGTTTCCTCCACTCTTCTGAGAGGTGGTCAATTCCTGAACAAACACGTACACCTTATATTGGGCTACATTTGCTAGGCATCTAATATTTGTGTGTCAAATTCCAGACAGAAATCGATCAGATAATTATATGTGTGTATAAATAAGAATGATATGGCTGATAAAGATATACAAATATTGATCAATTCATTATATTTGTTTTTATTTTATATTCTAATTATCTATCTATCTACACACACATGCACATACATACATATAAAGATTAAAAATAAAATTCAGTAGCAAAATTCATCGCAATATTTTTAAAGAGGAGTTTTCTCCTAATATCCAATACTTTTCTTCATACAGATGATATGGCTGGTGCTTCTCTTTAAATAATATTGGTAAAAGATTCATTTTGTGCTCACTTTTTGTGTTTATTGATGTTTGTGTTTGGATTATTGTCAATATATTAATTTTAACAGAGGCAGTTTTAACTGTTGGTATTTGATAGAATCATTTATTTATTTTATATTCTAATAATTAATGCTCTATAAAACGACTAGTCGTGTCTGAAAAATTTGCTTATAAAAAAGTGAGGATAATTTTCTTGAAACCCTATAATATTGTTTTTTTTTTTTTACACCCCAAGACTTATTAATTCTCCATTGTTAGTGTATTTATCCTCCGCGTGCAATATTAAATCCTCTTCCATCCAATATTTAATTATTACCCTGATGGAGGAAATGGGGATTTTCAACACAGTACAGTTAAATAACACATGGATGATTAAGGGAATTTGACCTTTGTGTTCCTCATTTTTTACAATTTCATGCTCCTAACCCTGGTGTGCTAAAAAATGTGCAATACAGAATTTCTAGGTTATTACAGGAGAAAAACAGTGAACTAAAACCATTAAAACAGTTACTTGAAGTAAAATTGTAAATATATATATTTTTAAAAACATTTTATTTCAGTGAGTTGCATTATTAAATTGTCGATTTAAATATTAAATATCCAATATTGGCAACACACATTTTCTAAAGCTCATTTTCTCTTAGTTTAAATAATATATTTTTAAAAACTTGATGCCGAGGCAACAGCTATTACAACTAGTATTACAACTAGCTGTCAATCGGGGGGGGGGGGGGGGATAAAAAAATCAACTAATTAATCGAATATTTTTTTCTAAAATTAATCGTGATTAATCTCACCTAACATTAAACTCTTTAAATATACTTTTATATTGAAAATGTGCAATAATTTCATAATCAATATGTAATTTAATGTAGGAACAACATGAATACAGTATATTTTTAATATTTGATTAATGGCATATTTTTTATGACTGAAGGCCAGTATCATTGAGACAAATACTGATGATGTCTCTATACAATTGTTTTTTCCCCTAATATTTAACCATTGACTGTAGCCATTCAACATTACAGTATAATTGAGAACTATCAATTTTAACATGTATTAGACTTTAATAAAATAACTTCTAATTTAAGTGAACTTTAAACAATCTTCACATAAACCCATCATAATACATGTCATATTTACCTGTGCCCTTCAGCAAGTAGGAAATATTCAGAAATTAAATAAAGTTATCAAACACTAAATTCTAAGTTATATAAAGATGGATCCTTAAAGCTATAAAAGTTATTGATTTGCTCTTTTTTCTTCATCTTGATGAACAGACATCACAGCAGCTGGTTATTAGGTTATTTTGGGGTGCTATTTCTTTAAGAGCTGCCGCTGTTGAACATGACCCGGATCTGACACGCATCGTATTTTAGCACAGTTTAGTTTCCGCGCTCGTTTAACTCGCGCTTGGCGCTAAGAGAAAGTGAAGCACGCGTCTGAAACGTCTCCCGTTTGATGTGGTCGTAAAGACATTCTGTGACTAAATAATGCACTTCTTATCAAGAAAAAAGAGACAGAGGCAGCAGTTGTGAGTGGGGTGGCCAACCCTAGCCCCGCCCCTGCGTTAAATATTTTTTACGCGTTAAACTGAAAGAATTAAACGCGCTAATTTTGACAGCACTAATTACAACTAAAATAAAAATGATTAAAAAAATGACACTGACATATTATTAAAAGTAATAAAAAATCACTAAAAAGAAATGCAACAATTTGCATCATGCAAGGACTGATAAACTCTTAATATAAAGACATTATATTATTAGATCTAAATGGTCTTTTAAAGTGTGATTAGTCTCCTGCACACAAAGCAAGAGGACAGCTACATTTAGAAAACGAACGTGCTAATATATGTTTAATTGACACTTCAGTAGTGGGTCAAATCAATGGCATTCATGTCCACTGTGAGTCACAGGTTTAACTGATCTAACACTATATTTATCAGTAGTAAGTGTGTAAACCAGCAGCTCTGTTCTGCTTGAGTGCTCAGCTGTTCAGGACTAAGCCATCTGTTATTTAATTCCCAGGTGGACGAGTGTTTGCCATCGCAGCGCTGTATTACAGGCCTACTTATCATACGCACACAATACAGTAAACATGTAACGAACAGTGACCACAAAAATATTGATACTTGTGTCTCTGAACGTCAGTACAGACAACAAAAAACATCAAACCAAGTGCCATCTGCACTCAGAACGAAGCAGTTCTGGGAATTGCTTTTAACGGAAACTATAATTTGCTTGAAAAGTGTGTTTGTGTTAACTGTCTTTAAAAGAAATGCCACTTGGTTTGACATTATGTTCTCTAAGACATATTTCATGCATATTTTGAGGGAACTAATTTTAATACATTTTAAGCAGTCGTAAAGAATCCTATTTTTAAATTAAAATATAAAGTGTATACTAGTTATGTTTACAGTATTTTTGACTGTACCTCGTGATCGTTGTGGTGAGTTTGTACATTACACCATCTAGCGATGGGTTCCGGTACTACCTCCCATTCTCGATCATATTCCTCCAGCAGGCGAACAAAGGTGGATTTACCCGCAGCTAGAACGGGAGATAAAAATCATATTTAACCACGTTAATAAATGACACAAGAATAAACGGTCCACAACGGTCAAAGAACCTCAGAAAGTGCAGGAAAACGCTGTTTGGCCGGATATGAGATGTCTTACGATTATTCACAACCCAACTTCCGCTATATTCTTACAGGATTTTTGGATTTCAAAAGCAAAATGTAAGTTTTCAATAGTCAGAACACGCATAAAAACGAATATTTGCAAAAACATAGTAAAAATCACGCATTCATAAGAGGAAATGTTCGTCAAGGTCGTCTCGATACAGCCTATAAGTTACGTTATATAGTTTAACAAATATGTATTTTCTTCATAAAAGTCAAAACATTAATCGCACAATCAGAATTCACTATGAAAGGTAATTTTAACCTTATAAAATTGATGTGTGGCATTCGTGTCCAGCAATGAGATATGCTTACAGTAAGTTAACGTTACTGACAAAAAACAATGAATGTCTTACCAATGTTGCCTTCAACGGAGACGCGTTTCAGTCTTTTCTCCAGACTGTCGTTCAGAGGACTGGGACACGCTCTTTTGGCTGTGGGAGACATATTATCTTCGAGCAATGTTGCAGAAATGTACAATAACACTCGGTACAGTTACAGTCAGTTCCCAGATAAACAGGCGGGACGTTCAATTCTGGCGCTTAAACTTCTAGTTCCTCCCACCGGAAACAGCTGCGTTCAAACCGCAGGTGCTTTACACGCGCAACACCAAACAGGCCATTTATGGTTGTAAAGTTTACATTGTTCAATAAAAAGCTCAAAAAAATTATTTGAAAACATACACAACACTTGATTACAAAAAAAACATTGAAAACTAATTATAGGAATTATAGTAATTTATAAAAACAATTAATAATATTAAAAAGTGACTTTACCTGTAAACAGTTGTTTCATATTACACACACATGCAGAACATATAATATATAGTGCTATCAAATCATTAATTGCATACACAATGAAAGTTTTTGTTTTCAAAATGTTTACTGTGTATATTTATTACTTATATATAAATACACATGCATGCATGTATATATTTAAGACAAATATGTAATGTTTATATATTAAATATATATAATATAAATTATATGAATACAAGTATATACACATGTAAATATTTTCAAAATATATACTCCATGTGTGTATTTATATATGCATAATAAATTCACATATATATTATGCAAACAGAAACTTATTTTGGATGCGAACAATTGTTTGACAGCACTAATATATATATATTAAATATAAAACACATGCATAAAAAAAATCACACAAAAATGTTGAGAAGGGTTTTATTTGCTCTTTGTACAGCAAAAATAACATCAGTTAGTAATATTGTTTTATTAATGTAAAACTAGAACAATATCAGCAAATCATATGCATGTATTTACATATCTAATCTACCCTAATTATTTTACAGTTCAGGGAAAATATATTCTCATTTCAGTGACAAAATGCTCTATAAATACTTCATATCTGCCCGATATTAATCAGCGGTTGACACTTTTACACTATGGCATAGTCCAAACATTAGAAGTAAAACTACTACATTCGTGAAACAAGGAACATAAATCTAAGGATTGTTAAACACATCTATAAAAGTCTTAGTAGAAGAACAGAGATGGAAAAAGGTTAAAATGGAGGTAGAGAAGAAAAGCCCACAGACATTCCCTTCAGAACCAAATGCTGAATATTTCTAACCATAACGACTAACAATAAAGCTAAATACATCCCATACTGAAGATTTCAGAACTGTACTGACCGTATGAAGAAGTATATTCCAAAAGGGTACAACTGAAAAGCTTTAATAATTAAACGGGTTTAAAGATTTAAGAAAAGTGTGGCAACCCAGTAGCATCAATTCAAAGCTTTACAAAAAACTGAAACAGCTGTGGCTTGTGCAAAACCAATATCTTATCTTACATTTCTTTTAGTCTATTTGACACACAGCATAAGATATAAAGTCAAGGCCAACGCTTCTCATCAGCACTGTGGCTCCTACAAAGAAGCAATTCCTGCATGCACACTTCATATTTTAGTATTCAAAACATGGCTAAAATAAACCTTCATAGTGACCGATATTAAATACGAAATATATTAGGAAAAAACAAGCTCTGATATGAACTTCAAACTATTTTACCCGATAACAAAAGTGAGGACAAATAAGATAATTATTGCATAGGAAAATCGACGTTTAACTCCGGGTAACTCCTTGTGATCAGCATTACAGCACTGAAGAATCAAACGCCTTTCAGCGAATCATCTGCTTCAGCACAGGACCGTACTGAATCACTGTAGTTCAGTTCTCACACGCTACAATCTCTCCCATACAGTGACCAAACTAATGTGACACGTAACCGTTTCATCCAGGCATCATGTCACCATATACAAAAAATTAGGTTTGATACATTTAGAAATATTAGTATTGTGCCGTTCCTTCACTTTGCCTAGCAGTGCTGTGGGGTTAAAATCATCTGTACATAGCAAAAGATAGAAGGGAGAGTCAGAAGAGCGAGCAGGATCACTGGTTAACATCTTTTCCTCTCCTTGTCTCAGTTTATCTGTCTTTTGTACCGAGTTTCTCAATGAGCTCTTGAAGAGGCGCCAGCTCCTTACGGTCGATCAAGTTAAACTCCTGAAAACAGACAAAATAAGCAGCATTTATTTCGAATTCAGAAACACCAAAAGTGTAATAGAGTTCATAAGTTTGGAATTGGTAAGAATGTTCCTGAAAGTCTCTTATGCACATTAATGCTGCATTTATCTTGACTGAAAATACAGTGAAAACTGTAATATTGTGAAATATTATCAGAACAGTTTTCTTTTCGAATATAATGTAAAATATAATATATTCCTGTGATGCAAAGCTTAATTTTCATCATTATCTCCAGTCTTCAGTGTCACATGATGAAGTTTTAGTAAAACAGTCGTTTAACGTTTAAAGGGATAGTTCACCCAAAAATGAAAATACTGTCAATAACAACTCACCGTCAAGTAGTTCCAAACCTGTATGAATGTGTTTGTTCTGCTGAACACAAAGGAAGATATTCTGAAGAATGTGGGAAACAGAGCAGTTCTGGGGCACCATTGACTTCCATAGTATTATTTTGTAAGTCAATGGTGCCCCAAAACAGCCTGGTTACAAACTTTCTTCAGAATATCTTCCTTTGTGTTCCACAGAACAAAGAAATTCATACAGATTTGGAACTACTTGAGGGTGAGTAAATGACCATTTTCATTTTTGGGAGAACTATTCCTTTAAGTCATGTTTAGGGACTTGTGTCGGGATCTTTTAAAGATGTTCAACGGAAGTATAAAGCAGTGACAGCACCTGTACAAAGAAGATGAAGTGTTTGAAAGACGTGTTGAGGTGAGCTTCCTCCTGAAGCTGCATGACTGCGTCAAAGTGTTGATGATATATATGAGCATAAACTCTGAACAAACGCTTCAGGATGGTCTTGGCCACAGACATGAAGTTCTTGCGGAAGGGAACACCTGGACAGGTGGAACAGAGGAGTTAAATACCACAAGACCTGCTATTATAGAACGTATATACAGTATACATATACATACAGTCATGGCCAAATATATCGGCACCCTTGGTAAATATGATCAAAGAAGGCTGTGAAAATGAATCTGCATTGTTAATACTTTTGATATTTTATTAAAAAGAATACTCACAAAAATCTAACCTTTCATTGGATAATAAGAATTTAAAATGGGGGGAAATATCATTATGAAATAAATGTTTTTCTCAAAGACACAATTATTGGCACCCCTAGAAATTCTAATGAGTAAAATATCTCTGAAGTATATTCCCATTCCATTTTGAGCATTAGGGTGATTAAACATGAAATATCCAGCCATGGCTTCCTGACAGTGGCTTTAAGAAAAATATATTTCTGATGCTAGAGCTTCACAAATTAGTGAAAAGAAAAGAGCTAGAGCAGTGAAAATCCCCATTTCCACCATCAGGACAATAATTAAGAATTTACAATCAACATGGAAAATGTTCAGAAACTGCCTGGAAGAGGACGTGTGTCTATATCGTCCTAATGCACGGTGAGGAGGAGAGTTTGAGTGCCTAAAGACTCTTCATGGACCACAGCTTGAGTCTCGGGGTCCGAAAACCTTAAAAACAATTGTCAAACAGCACCTACATCACCACATGTTGTTTGGGAGGGTTTCAAGAAAAATGATCCTAGCTCATCCAAAAACAAACTCCAGCATATTCAGTTATCAGACACGACTGGAACTTCAAATGGGACTGGCTTCTATGGTCAGATGAAACAAATAAATGAGCTTTTTAGCAGAAAACACTCAAGATGTGTTTGGTGAACACAGGGATAAAAAGTACCCCATGTGTACAATGAAATATACTGCTGTATTTTTGATGTTGTGGGCCTATATTTCTGCTGGAGGTCCTGGACATCTTGTTTAGACACATGACATCATGGATTCTATCAAATACCAACAGATAATCCAAAAAAAATCAAAAACAAGTCACTGACTGACTCTGTTCTTATGCCCTGGATGTAAACCAACCCCCAAAACCCAAACAACAACCTCAAAAACACAACAGCTTCTGCTGAAGCATTCCATCCTCCTCTGAAAGTGTAGTGAGTGAGGTGAACTGACCTCATCATGAGCTGTGAATCTAAAGGATCTGAGAGCTGGAAAGGCTCTGATCTCGTGTCAGGTGTTCTCGAACCTCATCAGGCATTATATGTCAGAACATTTATAGGAGAACATGTAGAGCTGTTAAACTGGCAAATGGAGGTTTCAAAAAGTATTGAATAAAAGGGTGCCGTTAATTGTGGCCAATGTGTATTAGAGAAAACATTTATTTCATAATGATATTTTCCCCCATTTTAAATTCTTATTATCCAATGAAAGGTTACATTTTTGTGATTTTTTGTTTAATAAAAGATCAAAAGGATTAATAATGCAGATTAATTTTCACAGCCTTCTTTGATCATATTTACCAAGGGTGCCGATATTTTTGGCCATGACTGTGTGTGTGTGTGTGTGTGTAATATATATATATACATACACACACACACACACACACACATACAATACATACAGTATCTCACAGAAGTGAGTAGACCCCTCACATTTTTGTAAACATTTTATTATATCTTTGTACTCACTTTTGTGGCCAGCGGTTTAGACATTAATGGCTGTGTGTTGAGTTATTTTGAGGGACAGCAAATTTACACTGTTATACAAGCTGTACACTCACTACTTTACATTGTAGCAAAGTGTCATTTCTTCAGTGTTGTCACATGAAAAGATATAATAAAATATTTACAAAAATGTGAGGGGTGTACTCACTTCTGTGAGATACTGTATATATATATATATAAGCTCACATATAGCATACTACAAAATATTCTGCTTTTGTGAAAAACAATTATATGAAAATAATATGTAATAAAAGTAATATGTTTACGGCACAATTTCACAATATTTATGGCTAAAAGCAGCATTGCTCTGTTAACATGCATCACCATATTAGGGTTATTATAACTAAACTAATTAACTAAAATTAAAACCATAAAAAACTATGTATTACTTGAAATAAAATAAATATTAATTCAAATAACTTAAAACTTATTTTATTTTAGATTGCTTCAAAGGCAACATTCCTCATTTTCATTGAATTAAACTTGATGTACTAAAATAAATACAAATTAAAAACATAAAAAATATATTGACATATAAATACAAATTAAAAAGAAAACAGGCAATAATAACATCTTATTAATAAAAACCATAATAGTATCTCTAAAATATCGCTGCACCAGTACCTATTTTAGAAGGAAACAGGGTTTCGTCATCCAGCTGGTCTTGAACCCACGTCATCAGATAATCAATGTACTTGGGAGCCGAGCACTTAATAGGCTTCTTAATGTTGGTCCCATCTGCCCAATGATACTCGTATCTAAAGGAAAAGATGAAAAGATGAGTGATGCAGAGACGAAGACAGACACAATCATCCATCCCTCACGGTCCAAACACACTCACTTCGGTCCTGCAGACATGACCGGACAGCTGTCCTCCGAGCAGAAATCTGTGATGGTGCCATACAGCATGTTAATCTGGTTAAAGAAATCCACCGCTGCAGAAACAACCATTACTTTATTATTGTGTGCATGATCGATCTGTAATGTGCAATCAAAACTTCTAGTTTGTTAGAAAAGTAGTGCCATTGCTAAATGAGACCTACTACAGTCAGATCAAAAAGTCTGAGACCACATATTAAATCGTTTTTAATTTATTTAAACCTGTGTATATAAGCTTTAGAATTTTGAAACATTTAGAACATAAAAACGTAAGAGTTATTTCCAGGTTATATAAGCAAATTAGTTTCACTGATCATGTGACTCATTTATTTATTACAATAATTTTATCTATCTATAAAAAATGTAAAAATATAAGAATGTTTTTATCTTTATCTATACATCTATCTATCTATATATAAATTATAGTTTGTAAAGCAGATAGATCTACCTTTTGTTTATTGTATTAAAGCGTCAAGTTTCTTGACAGCTGTAAAAACCAGGAATTACTTGTCAGAAATGTTTTTTGATTATTAATTAGAATTGGTACAGGCTGTCAGATGTTCTTGCTTCCACTGACGCACAAGACGCTCATGATGAATCATCTGAAATCATGCTGGAGCACATGATCATCAGGTTCTGTTCAAGTCTATTCCAGGTGCTGATGTCATCAGAGAGACAAACAAGACACTAAGACATCATGAAAGTCATATTCGTTTTTAAAACTTTCACAATGTTTATGATCAAATTTGATAAATTACAAAAGAACACAACAGTCTCAGACTATTGGATCCTGCTGGATGTGTGTGCATGCTGGGGGAGGTGTGTTAGTCATTTTGCAATGGTCTCTCGGGACACTCTGGGTGATCGCTAAAGACAGGATGGGTCTGGTTTGGTGTCATCAATAGGTCAAGGGTCAAAGTTGTTAAGAAGGAAATGAGAAAAGCAACTGAACACACAGAGAGAAACAAGAAAACCATCTGCAATAACAAACACACTAGAGACTGATTCACTTTTTGCATGTGGGGATGATTAATAAATATGATGTCACTCTTGGTTCTTACTGTTGACGGCCACCCATTCATTCAGATCTTCTCCGTCAGGAAGCATGACGGCCATACGCAGGTTCCCACTGCCCAGCGTGGCTTCGGCGTGTTTGAGCAGCTCATACTGATGAGAGCCTTCTGGAATATTCTTCTTCGGCTTAAACGTCTTAGACGAACGATTCCCACTGGAGGGCATGGAACAAAAAAGACATTTAAAGGGAAAATTTACCCAAAAATTAAAATATGCTTGAAAATGTACCCACCCTCAGGCCATCCAAGATGTAGACGAGTTTGCTTCTTCATCAGATTTGGAGAAATTTAGCATTATGTCACTTGCACACTAATCCTCTGCAGTGAATGGGTGCCGTCAGAATGGGAGTCCAAACAGCTGATAAAAACATCTTGTGAAGCAAAAGGCTGTGTGTTTGTAAGAAGCAAATCCATCAATAAGGCATTTTAAGCCCATAATTCATAAAAATAATTGATCCCCTCTTGTCCTCTCACAGCAAACCCCACTAACATGTTGGTTTAGAACTGTTTGGACTGTTTTTGCTTGTAAACTCTGCATATTTTTCACCTGATTCAGACAACTTTTGAGACAACAAGCATTTTGGCTTCTCAGGACATTAACTGATGGACTGGAGTGGTGTGGATTATTGTGATGTTTTTATCAGCTGTTTGGACTCTCATTCTGACGGCACCCATTCACTGCAGAGCATCCATTAGTAATGCTATATCTCTCCAAATCTTATGAAGAAACAAATTAATCTACATCTTGAATGGCCAGAGGACAAGTAGTACATTTTCAGCACATGTTCATTTTTGGCTGAAATATTCCTTTAAAGAATGTCTATACAAAATACCACCTAATCAGAATTGTTATAAACACCGGTGTGTGTTATAATGTCTCATTTTTCACACATTTCTCAACTGATTTACAAATCAAATCTTCAAACACAGACATGCAGTTTATCCGGTTCTTCCCGTCAAAGAAACACACGCCACTCAGAGCCACTCACACATTTTTCAATTCAAATTCAAAAGCATAACAATAGCAATGACCTCACATGTCTGAGTTTGTTCTTAACTTCTCCAAAATCACATGCTTCCGGTGAACCATCACAAGCGCTTCACAATAGCTTCCAAATTAAATCATTCTCAGCTGTTTTGAGGAGGGCGGTTTTCTTCTGATGGACTTCTCTAATGGTTCTAGACAAACTTATTAGTAAATTCAATTTCAGATGCATCATAAGAATCAACTCTTGCCAAGACTTCAGATTTCACAATCAGATTGAGAAATGTTCTGCATTTGCGATTTCCTCTCTCCCTTCCTCTTTTAAGATGTAAACATGTTCTTTAAAGTAATTACAGAGAAAGCAAATACACCCCATCTCTTCCAAAATAACACGATTAGAATGGTGTGAGACTGTTAAACTGAATTAAACAGCATTTGGGATGGATAAAAACATAAGACACATAAGATAAGATATTCATATGACAGTGGCAACATCATACACAGACTGGTAACTATTGCATTTCATGCAATTTCATCAACAGTTCAGCTGCTCAGCATACAGTACAGCCAAAGTTCACAAGATGTTTTCCAACTTTGGATGCATCACAGGCTTTGCACACGATGCAACTCTCTGATCTCAGACACAGAGTGACAAGAAACATAACGTGCTGTTTGAACAGCAGTATGAAACAAACATGCATTACATAAGATCAGCCCCCTTCCAGCCCAGCTCATCGGAGAGCCAAGAAACCGGTGCAAATGTGCCAGAATTGGGCTGATCTCGATGCCGAAGCATTTGCGTGAAAAAGAGCATATTTTAACGCAGCTGTCAGGTCGAAACACTGACACATTTAACGATCTGCACGCGCAGAACTGAAGTCGATTCGGTCCAAAAGCTCTTTAGCAAGACGAGCTAAAGGAGTAAACTGGTATTTATCCAGAAATAACGATCTAAATCATAGAGTCACACTCACAATAAGAAGCTCATCTTCTCCTGTCTGGTCGGTCCGGAGTTCTGCTGCTGGTCCGCGGTTCGGCTTCGGCTTCGTGTGGCGCAGACACACCTGACAACAAACTTCCCTCAGCCGCTGTGGATTCTCTAATGTGATTTGTAGATCTGTAAATCACGTTCCTTCGGAGTAAATCCAGGCGGAAGGCTGACGTATGTTTTGGAGATCTGTGTTGACGCCAAACCACAAAATCTCGCGATGGTTCGAGTCGCTGACGTCAGCCAGAGAGAGAGAGAGAGAGAGAGAGAGAGAGAGAGAGAGAGAGAGAGAGAGAGAGATCAGGGGTCACCAAGTTCGGTCCTGGAGGTCCCTGCAGAGTTTAGCTCCAAACTGAATCAAACACACCTGAAGCAGCTAATCAAGGTCTTACTAGGTATACTCGAAACTTCCAGGCAGGTGTGTTGAGACATGTTGGAGCTAAACTCGACACCGGCCCTCCAGGATCAAGTTTAATGACCCATTAGATAGATTAGATAGATAGATAGATAGATAGATAGATAGATAGATAGATAGATAGATAGATAGATAGATAGATAGATAGATAGATAGATAGATAGATAGATAGATAGAGATAGATAGATAGATAGATAGATAGATAGATAGATAGATGATGATAGATAACACGATTAGAATGATGCGAGACGGTTAAACTGAATTAAACAGCATTTGGGATGGATAAAAACATAAGACGCATAAGATAAAATATTAATATGACAGTGGCAACATCATACACACACTGGTAACTGGATGGATGGATGGATGGATATTTTAAGTTAATATTTCAAATATTATACAGCACATTGTCATATTCATAGTTCTCTATTGTCACATGACATGTAAATAAACATTGTTTTTTTTCATATTTTTAGTAAATGTTTCATTTTGATTGTACATTTTGAAGTACTTATTTTTTCATCAAATGTAAATCAGTTGCTATTATTTTTATATTAACCATTTGAAAATAATTCATTTATTTCAATCAGTGTTCTTTGTTTCTTTATTATATTTTAATATTTTTATTACTGTTATTTTTAACACAGTTTTTCTCGAATTGTTTTTCATGAACCTCGACCAATCCTGGACCCCAGTTTTTAATTTAAATTTATATTTTAAATGTATTTTATTTATTTTTTAATATAGGACCAACATAAAGATTTTTTTTTTATAAATATGTGTAACATATTATTTGAAAAATAATTAGTAGGCTATAGTAGTACTAGGAATAATAGTAATAATAACAATAATAATAATAGTTTATTAGTGATTGTTTAGAATAATTTACCATTCACTTTTAATATACTTTTCAGTCTAATAATAATAATTAATAGTAGTAGTAGCAGTGGTTGGCTAGTAGACTCTATTAAAAGTATTATTAGTAGTATTAGAATGTATTAAAACGGTATTAAATTTGTGATGGCAAACACTATTAAACACATAACTGTACTTTACACTAGTTTTCCAAACACCAAAGTCCTGACTGCGCAAATGTTGATGCGGTTGACGCTCCTGACGCACCATATGCGCAGTGACGCATTATTGGCTCCTCCCACAATGCAACGCGGACAAGGGAACCTCCGAGACAAGAGGAGCAAACGCTCTAGCATTACTAAATTAAACTGACATTACACCGAGGATTATCTCACTCTGAGGACACCGATTCAGCGACACGTTTTAACTCGAGATTTGATTTTAAGAAGACGAAATTCGACAGCGATCCTGAGAGGTTTGGATTGTATTTAGCTGCCTTCTGCCTGTATAACACCGTAATAAGAGCAGCGGCGTCAGATAAATAACGCCGCTCCAGTCCTTACAGCATTGTTTTTATCCAGGACGATTTTACAATCCAGTTTTTCAATGATATTGTTGGCTGCCGATTGTTTGATAACTTTATAACGCAATTTGTTTATTTGGCTGACATTACAATCAGCTATACTTTCCAGCCATTGTCCTCGACGGGGAAAGAGCGCCGCCCTCAGGCCGCCGCTGGGACTGCAGCCGCCGGTGAGGTGTAAGTGAGACGCGGGAGTCTGAATAATTTAACGGTGGAAAATGAGCTCAGAAGAGGCGGCAGCTCCAACCAAAACCGTCACAGACGACGATGGCATGTCCTGGTGGTACCGCTGGATCTGCAAACTGGCCGGTGTCTTGGGTGGCATATGTAAGTATCACGTGACTGTGGCCATATGCTGTTTAATCCAGAATAACAGCATCTGCCATGTGTTTCCTGATAGACAGCTGATGGCATCTGAAACCACAATCACATGTCATGTGCTGGACATCACATCCCTGACTACAGCATATGTCAAGGTGTTCACCGTGACATCACTTCCTTTGAAGCAAAGCTGTACAATAGGGGGTTTCAATCTTTTAGATGATGACATAGACCCCCAAATATAATCATCTTTGTGCAAGGGACCCCATTCTGAAATTGAATAGGCAGCTTTTTATGTACAACGATGCAATTTATACACAACAAAACATAAATTATAGATATGTGTAAAACATTATTACAACTAATGTAATGTATATCAAAAATAATTACTTGTATTATGTTACATTTATTATTTTTTTCTACTCACTATAGTGCTGTATTGTTAAATGTAGTATTTATTTATTTAAATCAAATTATATATATTTATTTTAATCAATCAATTTTTTTTAATCAAACTTAATTATATTTTGTATTTTAATCAAACTTATTTTATTGTAATTAAAAGTTTAATTATTTTTATTTATTTTAATCAAATTATACATTATTTTCATTTTAATCTACTTTACACCAACTAATTTATTTAAATCAAAATATATTTTAATTTTAATCAAACATATATTAATAAAAAAATATATTTTATTTTCTCAATTTTTCCACAGACTCCTGCATGATATAATATAGGTGAAGCATATTATGGATTATTATCAATCCCTATATCATATAGACCAGCTTAATGATCATTGCTCTGAACGAAGGCATGTTAATCACTCACACCTTCAGACAGTGACAGCAGGAAGTGTGTCCTGGAGAATCAACACCTACAAACAAGCACTTATGTTCCAGGGTTATACCATAGTACCAAATGCATTGGTATATGAAAACAGTAATCCTTCAATATTATGTATTGAAGTGAGGGAAATGAGTTTGTATAAAGTGATTTAAGCACTTTTAATACATCATGTAGAGGTAAATATGCTATAATTTGAGGCGTAAACTCGCTGAGATGCTGGAGTGGTTTGTATGAGCTCTCTCTGTAGATACTGTCATGGTAACACAGGTGTCATAGCAACTGCATCTTTCTCTTCTCTTTCTCATCCTTTTGTTCTGTCGTGTCTTTTGTTAGGGATCACCATGTGTTATGAACCAATAACAATATCTGTGTCTCTCTAGTGCAGGGGTTTTCAATCCTTTAGCCGCCACACTCACCCAAATATGATCTTTAACAGCCATCTATATAGTTTATTATTAATACTGGGAAAAATGTTTACTGTGAAAGGTTATTTTCTACGTTCTTTTATGTATTTTACATTGTTATTATAGTGCTGTTTGATTTATAATTTATTTACATATTCATATTAATATTTTTTTTATTACAATTTTACTTTTATTATATGTTTTTACAATTACAAATAAGATTATACTAAATATTTGGTGTGTGTGTGTGTGTGTGTGTGTGTGTGTGTGTGTGTGTGTGTGTGTGTGTGTGTGTGTGTGTGTGTGTGTGTGTGTGTGTGTGTGTGTGTGTGTGTGTGTGTGTGTGTGTGTGTGTGTGTGTGTGTGTGTGTGTGTGTGTGTGTGTGTGTGAGAGAGAGAGTGTGTGTGTGTGTGTGTGTGTGTGTGTAAAAGATCAATCTAACAGGGACTGTGGATGAAAATGTGGTACAATGCATGAAATTGTAACATTTATGTTCAAATTGTGCATGGTCCCTTTTTTATATTTAATAATATATATAAAACAGTACTATTTTTTTGAAAACCAGTTTGAAACTGCTGCAAACACAGCTTGTCTGTCTGTGTCTGTATCCTGATATTGAGTGACTCGGCTGTAGGTGGATACACTTCATTGCTGCTGTATTATTGTGTTCAGTATTATTAATAAGACACAAATATTGAGCTTACACTGGATCTGAACACACACACTGTTGTACCAGCAGTTCTGTGTGTGTCAGCATCAATAGTTCTCTGTTCTCTTCTACATATGCTGAGACACAGATGACAGAAACAGCTGTGCGCTCCATCCAGCTGCTCCTTCCTGTGTGTCTTTCAATGGAAAACTTGATATCATATTACTTACTTCATATCAAATTATATATATATCATTTAAAAAGTAATTCATTTATTTTTATCAAATGTATTTATTTGTTTGGTTGTAATTTTATATTCTTGTTGTTGTTTTTAGGGGTTACATTTTTCAATTTCCATGAACGCTTAGCACTCCTGGGCCACATTTTTCATTTAAAAATTATTTATTATTTTATTATGATTTAATGAATTATTAGCTTGGTAAACCCTGGGCTATAGGGCAAATATTTGGTTGATATTTGGTCATTTTGAGGAACATAATAACGTTTATCGGATAAATATCGTGTTTTATTCTGTATTTGTAGCGTGTGCCACAATGGGCGTTTGGAACTGTGTGACGGTGAATCCATTAAACATCGCGGCTGGAGTTTGGATGGTGTAAGAACTTCCATCTCAGTTCCCAGTGTTCATCAAGCATGTATAGGTCATTCAGAAGAGGAACTCTCTCTCTCTCTTTGCTTCAGGTTGACGGCGTGCGTGTTGTTCCTGTGTGAGGTGCCCTTCTGCTGTCAGTTCGTAGAGTTTGCGAATGCTATAGCGGCGCGTGCAGACCGTCTGAAGCCCTGGCAGAAAGCCCTGTTCTACTGCGGGTGAGTGCAGCTGCCAGCTCTTCCCTTCACTGGAGCATCCGTCTTACTATCTAATATTTAATGCCCAAAACAAAGTGTTTATTATCCAGGGGACACATGGCCACTCTGAAAGCTAAATCGTCCACTGAGCTGTTTTTGACTTCTAGGAGAAATGTGTAGACTAACGAGTGTAACTGTCTACATCAGTTCAACGGAAGGCAAATATCAAAGCAACCTAATGATGCGTGTACAATGATCAAATAAAAGCCTTATCCTTTAATAACATTAGTAAGTGTATCATGTGGTATTAATCTTTAATTAATGAGTACATTACATTAGTTTCAAGTCTCTGTGAAATTACATTGTTTTTCAACTCATTGTAGTTCTGTTTATATATTTATTTAAATCTTATTTTTGATTATTTCTTATAGTTTGTCTCTAAACACTTTCACAGAAACTCTTGCACCCGTGGACAATATTATTACAGCGTTTAATGTTCATTTATGTTATTGTTCATTTCATTTTAAAGCCTATTATTAATACATTTTAATATTAGTTTATGCAGCATAAGTGAACATTAGTTAATGTATTATGAACAAATATGATTTTAATACGCGCTATATTATACACTACCATTGAAAGGTAAGATTTCTTTAATGTAGTCTCTTGTGCTCATCAAGACTGCATTTATTTAATAAAAATGCAGGAATGTTGTGAAATATTATTATAATTTAAAATAGCTGTTTTTTATTTGAGTATATTGTAACATGTATTTTATTCCTGTGATGCAAAGCTGTATTTTCAGCATCATTACTCCAGTCTTCAGTGTCACATGATCTTCAGAAATCATTCAGAGATGCTGATTAGCTGCTCAAGAAACATTTATTATTATTAATGTGCTGCTTCACATTTTTGTGCACTTTTTTTCCAGCCTTCTTTGATATTTAGAAAGTTTAAAAGAACAGCATTTATGTGAAATAGAAATCTTTTGTAACATTATAAATGTCTTTACAGTCATTTCTGATCAATTGAATGCATCCTTGCTGAATAAAAGTATGAAATGTTGATCTAAATGTTATATTTGATCAGAATGAACAGGGATTTGTCTTTGTCCCTCAGGATGGCACTGTTTCCCATCTTTCTGAGCTTTTCCATCACGACTCTGTTTGGTAACGCCATCGCTTTTGCTGCAGGAGTGCTGTACGGACTCGCATCCCTTGGAAAGAAGTGAGCTCGTTACTTGCACACAGAACAAAACATTTCAGAATACATTTGGGCATTATTGACTAAATGATGGACGATTGTGTGCTTCCTGTGTTTCAGAGGTGACGCGGTGAGCTACGCTCGATTGCAGCGCCAGAAACCGGGCGATGATGAGAAACTGACCGGAACGACAGACGGTTCAGTGCCGTGAATCTCATCACTTCACCTCCTTCCCTCTCTTTTCCCTTCACGTAACTACATGCATCACCTGACTGAGTGTCTCACAGTGTAACCTTTGACCTCTGACAGCGCGAGTCAGTCAGCGCAAATCAGTTTGTGTAGGATTTCTTTAATTTAAGTGTATTTTTTTCAATTGCGCTATCATGCGCATTTTTTTTTTTTTTTACTATTGATTTAATTTTCATCTCACTTTATAAAAACCGACGTATTATAGTGAGTGAGTGTAAATGAATGCATTAACTTCAGCGACCGTCTCCGTCTCTCGTATCAAACCGCCTCAACACCAGCGCAGGAACTTTCGGCCATTGGGATTTTCTCCCAGAATACTTTGTTCTGAACATTAGCGACAACTCCAGTAAATCTTTTAAACGAACAAACAAACTTGTATTTTTATGTGTAGGCATTGTAATTGGAAATCGCAGGGATTATAACGAAGTGTGTTTGTGTGCCTCTGCTAACTGGCCTTTACCCAGAATCCTTTGCTGCAGCATGTTTGGTGCTCGTGAGAAACGGTGGAATGTAATTTTGCTATGCGCTGCTCTTAAACCTCGCTGTCACATTGTTTATTTGATATTTGGTGAAAGAGTGTCTTTGAGAGTCTGATCTGCGCTCGTTTCATAGACGGTAATCAGGTCAGACGCCATATTGAGTTTCACCCGGATAAAATCAAGGCTGTGAGGGAGACTTTCTGGAGGTTTTGTCCGCTGAAAGTGTTGGTTTGGTATTGTTATTAAACAACAGTGCAATCCGTTGAACGCGCTGTACTTCAGTCCCTCACAGCCTCATTTTCATTCCTGTCAGAAATTAAATATGGCGCTCCCCTGACTGACGTCTATTGAAAAGCCTGTGTGAGTGTTTTTCTGAACGATGAGGTGCATTTCACGCGCGTGTCTTTCCTTCTTTTCTGGAATAAGAAACGACTGGGTTTGTTTGACGCTGTGATGACGTGTTGTTTGCTTGTTTCTGAGCCAGTCTCAACACTGACCACGGAAAGTATGAAAGCCAAAGGTTCAAACTACAAGATAAAAGAGCTATAGTTTGGAGGTCAGAGGTCATGCTCTAACTGTAGTGTTCACACTGGTACTGCCTTTTGTCTTTAAAGGGGGAGTTTCATGAAATTGGTCAAGGACTAGATTGTAGTTAAGTTGACTAGATTGTAGTTGAAGTAGAAGTTGACTAGATTGTAGGTTTTTTTTTTTTTCATGACAATTTGGCACATTTATATATTAAAAAACAATAATTTATTTACATTTAAGTACAACCATATTATTACAGGAATAACACTGAGAATTGAAATAAATCTCAAAGTAACATGTTTGGAAAGTTAAAGTGAAATTGCTTGATTGTCATTTTTACAATGTAGAAATGATAATGCTTTTAAAAAATTATGGAATGCCATGTTCATGGGTAATTGCATTACTTTTTTTTTCTCAAAATTCTGAGATTATATTTTACAATTCAAACATTTTTGCGGATTCAATTTATAATTTCAAGATAAAAATTCACAATTATGAGATATAAACTCGCAACTGCACGAAAAAAATAGATTTTGATTATTTTTTTATTCTGTGGCAGGAAAAAAAACATTGTGAGGCATAAACTTGGAATTGCAAGGGAAAAAGTCATAATTCTGAATTTATATCTCACAGTTCTGAGAAAAATAATTGCAATAAATTTTTTTCGCAGAATTTCAGAAAAGTTTGAATTGAATTGTGAGATTAAAAAGTCGCAATTACCTTTTTTATCATGGCAGAATCGGGCTTCCATATAAATGTTATCTGGGTGTTTGTGAGATTCATCCGTTTAGATGCTCACATGCTTTCATGAAATACTTTCACTAAACTTTTCCCTAATTTTCAAGTGTTTAGCATGAATGTTCAGCAGGTAAAATAAACTCTCCACCAGCTCACAAACCAGCTCAAATGTAATGTCCACCTAGACGTGTTGTAGAATTAACTATTATTTATCACTAACCTAGGTTTTCCAGATTTAGTCCTCTCCTGAATGTGATCTCAGTAATCACGATATCATAACTAAACACTTCTGTATCTGACAAGCTCAACACTACTGACTGAAAGAAGGGAAGAGCTTCTGAAACACCAAAATAAAGTTGATTTGTCTTTAGCGGTTTAGCAGTGATCTGGTCCCTCTGTGTATTTGTGTGGGATCAGTGACATGTAACTGATTGACTTTGCAATGTTTGTTTTTTCCCATGAGCTAAATAAAGACTCCTGCCTCTCTTGTTCTGTGTAAGAGTTTCTAAACATCCGATATATAAAATATGATTAACTGCTTTTAAAGACCTGTGGTAAAAAATGTTTGTTATTTACAGCTATATCTGGTGTTTTTAATTTTTAAAGAATGCACAAATTCATCAATCAGCTTCATTTCTGCAAGCCAATTTGCGGTTGTTTTTTTTTATATCATTAGTATATCACAAGAACACTGTTTATGTAAGATTAGCAAAACTTTATTAGCAGCTTGATCACGTAACCCAAAGGCTAATGATATTATTAATAACACCTAGTTGTCCGACGTTGTAGAAACTAGAGCGATACATAAAATGTATTCTGATATGGACGAGTAGACAATCCTGTAAAATCCCTCCGCGGAATCAGTTTCTGGTTAAAACTTACGTGACTGAATTAATCCACTATTTTATAGAGTTTACTACTGAGTTAAGGTGGAGCTCATTTGAATATTCATAAACCTGCGCATACTAAATGAAGGGTGTAGAATTACATCCAAGCCTTTTTAAGGCATTAAGAGATTATTTTTCACGTGTGAAAAACATTTAAGTATGTCATTTTGATTACTTTTAATGGTTAAAAGTGACTTCAGTGTAATTCCATTCCATTATTTGTGTCATTGGATTTGAGAAATCAACACCTTGTGCACATCAAGAGCGGGGGGGTCTTTAATAGCAGCTCAGATAGAAAACTATCAAAATCTCCAATAAGAGTTACATCTGTCAAGTCATTTTAAACCGGATGGAAAATGAATGTTTAAAGAGAACAGTTTCACTTATATTACTGCTAATCTGAACGCTTTGATGGTCTCCTCCCTCAAATAACAGAAGATAGGACTTGAGATCAAGTACAAACTGAGAGGCATGTACAGGAATATTAAACACAGTTCATCATAACGTCACAGGAGACCGTGTTACTCCACGGTGGTAAAGCAGCTCCCTGCACAGATCCATGTTTGTCTGTCGTGTTGAGAAGAGTTTTTTATCGGCTGATCGGAGTTCATTTGTGCTGGTTTTTAGGAGTTTTGGGTTTTCGCGGGCTCTTCTTAAAATGACCCCCCCGGGCCGCTTTAAGATCCGGCTCCCACTGCTTCTTCACCATCGTGTACAGCCTCATAGTGGCCTGAGCGTCCTGAACCTGTGACGCACACAACATTAAACTGATCAAAAGTGACACCAAAGACATTTATGTAACTAAAGATTTATCAGCATATTAGAATGATTTCTGACACAGATCATGACGCTGAAAACTGGAGTAATGATGCTGAAAAATTCAGCTTTGCAATAAATTACATTTTAAAATATATTCAAATAGAAATGATTTAATTTGAATGGTAATATTTTACTGCATTTTTGGTTAAATAAATGCATAAATATTAGTGTACAAAAGAAACATTACCATTTCTTACCAAGCCCAAACTTTTGAACGCTCGTCTATGCTTTAATTCCTTATCTTGTATCATAAGGGAAAAGATCAAGTCATGCACTGTGACACAACGAATGGAGAACAGAGAGACTTACAGATGAATGTTCACCCTGCTGGACTTTAACATTGAGAATCTCTTTGCATAAAACCCGCAATGCAGGACGTGCGCTCTGAGGAAGAGGACATGAGGGGAGACATTGACAATTCAAATTTGCATATTTATTAACAATGATATTGATTTATGAAGTTGCCAGGGAATTGTGTTTCATACCTTTACTCTCTGCCTAAATGGTTTGTATTTCTGTGTGTCTCGGATCATTTTCTTGGGATGATACAGCAGCAAAATCTATGAACATTGATTAAAGGAATATCTCATCTGAAAATGTCATCATTAGTCGATCTCAAGCCATTCCGATCCCGTATGCTGTTATATAGCCTAGTTTGTTTTCCACAGAAAAGCATACAGGCTTGGAACGATGTGTGCGTGTCAATGGCTTTATTGTGAGTGTACTGTACCTTTAAGTCGTTGTGAATGGCGTGTCCCACTAATACTCTTCCTTCCAGAATAAGAGCCACTTCCTTCCGGACTGTCTTGATGTCCTCACCTGTCAATCACATGAAGAACAATAAATAATCTGCAGATTTCAGTCAGTAAATAATACAAGCGGAAGCCTGTTTCCACCACAGAATAAAAAAAAGGTAATTGTGACTTTATATCTCTCAATTCTGAATTTATGTATCTCGCAAACTTGAGCTAACATTTCCCAATTCTATCTCATAAATCTGAGTTTATATCTCTTTTAAAGGTCAAATAATTTCACGGACGAAAGGATCTGTCTAAATCACAAGATGCATATTTCGACAGAAATATTAACATTTATAAAATTGCTAGAAGTACTCAGAATTGTGACATGAAAACACAAAAATTCAGAATTACAATGTTAGCTAAAAATTAAGATATAAATTTTGAATTGTAAGAAATAGTCAGAATTGTTATAAACACGCAATTTTGAGAAAAAAAGACATGAATTGTGATGTTACCTCAAGATTGTGAGAAACAGGCAGAATTGTCAAACACAATTTTAAGGAAAGAAATCAGATTTGCGAGATGTTGACTCAAATTTGCAAGACATAAATTCTGAATTACATGAAATACAGTCAAAATAGTGTTTCGATGCAATTTGGAGAAAAATATCGGAATTGCGAGATGTAAACTCACAATTGCATGATACACACTTGAAATTGCGATACATACTTGTTTATTGTCTTACTCCATTCTTATTCTATACAAACAAGTAGTATTTCTCAAATGCAATAGAGACTATTATGAGCGGTCCTGACCGTTTTCGATGTCCGCCGGTCTGATTCCACTAACAGCCGTCCTGTAGTCCGTAACCCTTTCCGTGGGTTTGACGTATTTATCGTAGATGCATTTCCCAAAGTGGTTGACGATGGAGACTCGCGCTAGAATGCTGTCCTCCCCGTCACTCCCGACGCCCACCATCTCACAGTCCATAGCGACAGCACGGGTCAACCTGAAATCAGCCATAAGATTACATCACTTTCCTTCAAATCCGATGACTACCCAGAGAGCTGCAGGTGTCTCACCCCTCAAACGCGTGCTCTTTCACCAGCACTTTCTCCGTGGTTTCTGCGCTGGACTTCAGCATTCCGCTACGTTTGCGTACGATGTCTGCAGCCTCGGGCCCCAAAGCCGCCTCGATGTCATCAGGGTCCACGTCATCAAACCAGAGATCAGGCCTACGAGGAAACGTGTTTAAAGAGGACAGTACGGAAGCTTGAATCCACACTTAAATAAAAATACATTTATAAAAAAGGTATTTGCAACTTTATCTCACAATTTACTTTTTGCTTCAAAATTGCTATTTACGTCTCTCAGTTTTGACTTTTTTCAATCAGAATCCTGAGTTTCTCTCACAATTCAGAGTTTTTTGAAATTTAATTTGATAATTTTCTTAAAATAAATAAATCTAACAAAAACAGTACTATAGTGCGTGTAAAAAGATCATAATTTAATGTAAAAAATTTTTTAAAATATTTTCTAAATAATATTTGACATTTATAGTATAATTTTTCACTGTATAAATTAATATAAATAACATGTAATAGAAATATAGCTGACTTTCAAATTTTAGGATGGGATCCCCCTAGCATAAAGATAATATTTTGGGATTTAAAATTTGCGTTGTCTTGCAATTTCGATTTCTTTCCTCAATTTTCTGAGTTTGTCCTGAAATTTTGATTTTTATTCTGCGTGCGTATTTGAGTGACCGTGTAAACAAAACATCAGCTTATTAGCCAGGACTAGGCCTTAGTTAACTATTTAAGCAACTTTTACAAAAATGCTTTAGAAGAAAACATTACAGGTGTGCATCTTGACACGGAACAATGACACTGACATATTTTAAGATATGTCAGAGCAAGAAATGTTCAGTTGAGACAGCTCATTTTAGTCTGGGACTAGCCTTGTCTGTGAAACCGGGGTTATGTGTTGCAATTTAGAACTTTGATCTCAAAATTCTGGAAAAATAAGACTTTTATCAGAAATTAGTAAATTATTTTTTTCTCTGAATTCAGAGGATCTTGCAATTTAGGTTTTTTGTTTCAGCCACAAAATAAAAACATAATTACAACGTTTTATCTGACAATTCTGACTTTTTTGAGTCAATTGAGAGTTTATATCTCACAATCCAGAATTGATATCTCGCAATTCTGATAAAAATTCAGAGTTGTATTATACGAACTCAAAACTGTGAGAGAAAAAAATTATTAACTGTGAGATAAAATTAATGCAATAATTTTTTTTAATCCATGATGGAAACAAGTGTCCATAGGACAGTCATATGAAACCGCATTGAAATGCACACATACTCTGCTGTATTCTTTTCCACCTCCTCCTCTTTCTTCATTTTGTTCATTGCTTTCTCTTTTTCATCCTTTCTTTTCCTCTTCTCTGCTCTGAATTGTTTGTATCTGGAGTCTTTTTCGTTCTGTTGTTCTCCATCTTGCTCTACTCTTCCAGATGTCTCAGAAGCAGGTTTGACGGTCCGCGTGGGCTTTTTCAAGCGTTTATCTGGTTTATGAGAGTCTTTGGAAACTGACGGCGTCTTCTGAAGCAGCTTTCCTTTAACGTTTGCATCTTTCGCCCGCTTGTCTTCATCCTTCTTTTCAGGATTTGCAGGGAAAGTCTACACACACACACACACACACACACACACACACATATAAAAACAGCTGACATGTATTTCTCATTGAGACTAACTAATACAGGAATTCAATATGAGTTTACCATGGTAAATAATTCTTACCTGCAGTAACTTCTTCCAGTTGCACGAATACTCTTCAGCTTGTGTGGGGGGTGTAATAGTTGGCTTTACAGTTGTTGCTTTCGTTTTCTTCTTTACAGCTGTTTTTGTATCGTAGAAGAAGATCTTTTTATTGTTTTCAGGTTTCTTTTTCTTCTTATGTTCTGACTGACCATTAGTCTGAACACTTTCTGCATGTTTTTTCAGCTGAACTTTAGCCATCTTAAGGTTTTATCTAATTAAACTAATAAATAATAAAGCACTAAGACGTTAAGCTTTTTCCGATATTACACTGAGCACGAGCTTACTATCAATAATTCATTTCTCCAGATGTTTACATGTTATGTTAAAGCTTTCTAGCGTCAACGCAGACCTGTGACATGCATGGTAACGCGGAAAATAGTAAATATATATATGTGGAAAATATCTATCTATCACTCTGTGAGAATATATTAGTTTAAAAACGTTCAACACAAAACATACTATAAGAACTGCCTATAACTGTACCATGAGACAACCATGCTGATGGACGTTCTGTCGCGTGTGTTACACCAATAGGCTCCGTGTAGGAACTGTACCCGGATGAACGTTCCGCTCCTGATGCAGGGGTTTTCAAGCTTGTGCTGGGGTCCATGGAAAAGTTTAGAAAAAAGTGTAGGAATGTAAAAATAGATTAAACTAAATAAATAATTTGATTAAAGTAAACCTAAAAAAAATAAAAAAACATTAATAAATAAATAAATGGTACCGCTTTATAGTGAGTAGGAAAGAAACTTAGCACTTTTCAATAATGTTTTACACACATTTATATTATTTTTTACAATATATATGATTGGCCTTTATATGATGATAAATGTGAAAATACATAGCTATCTTGTAAATTTTAGGATGAGGGTCCCTCGCACAATTATGATCATATTTATTGGCCCATAGCATTTAAAAAAAGTGTTTGGTCAATTATGTTACACTAAATAAAAAAAATGGTGTAGACACTATTTTCTCTCAGAAATTAAAAGTAAATTTCACAAATAATTACAAAGTAAAACATTGAATTAAACATGACATTTTGAAGTAGATAAACTGAAATAATATTTTCTTACATAATGTACTCCAATAATCTCTATTTTATTTACATAAGAAATTAAAAATAAATATTTTTACAGTGTGTGTCCATTTATGTTTGAATTTATTAAGTTATAACCCGAATTCCGGAAATGTTTGGAAGGTTTTTTTTTTTATTTTGAATAAAATTAAAACTAAAATAATTTAAAATCACATGAGATAATATTTTATTCACAATAGAACATAGATAGCATAACAAATGTTTAAACTGAGAAATTTTAATTACATTTTTCTCTTAAAATTTTCTCTCAGGTCTCAAAATAATTGGGATGTGGGCATGTTTACCATCGTGTAGCATCTCCTCTTCTTTTCAAAACAGTTTGAAGACGTCTGGGCATCGAGGTTATGAGTTTCTGGAGTTTTGGTGTGGAATTTGGTCCCATTCTTGCCTGATATAGGTTTCCATCTGCTGAAGAGTTCGTGGTCATCTTTGACGTATTTTTCGTTTAATGATGTGCCAAATGTTCTCTATAGGTGAAAGATTCAGCACCCGGACTCTTCTACTACGAAGCCATGCTGTTGTAATAGCTGCAGTATGTGGTTTTGCATTGTCCTGCTGAAATACACGTCGTCTGGAGGGGAGCATATGTTGCTCTAAACCTTTATATACCTTTCAGCATTCATAGTGCCTCCCAAAACATGCAAGCTGCCCATACCGTTTGCACTTATGCACCCCCATACCATCAGAGGTGCTGGCTTTTGAACTGAACGCTGATAACACGCTGGAAGGTCTCCCTCCTCTTTAGCCCGGAGGACACGGCGTCCGTGATTTCCAACAAGAATATCAAATTTGGACTCGTCTGATCATAGAACACTTTTCCACTTTGAAACAATCCATTTTAAATGAGCCTTGGCCCACAGGACACGACGGCGCTTCTGGACCATGTTCACATATGGCTTCCTTTTTGCTTGATAGAGCTTCAGTTGGCATCTGCAGATGAATCGTGTTTACCAACAGTGGTTTCTGGAAGTATTCCTGGGCCCATTTAGTAATTTCAATGACAGAATCATGCCGATGAGTGATGCAGTGTCTGAGATTTCTCCAGTTTCTCTGAATCTTTTGATGATGTTATGCACTGTAGATGATGAGATTTGCAAAGCCTTTGCAATTTGACATTGAAGAACGTTGTTTTAAAAGTATTCCACAATCTGTTTACTCTTTTTACTCAGAGCCTCTGCGCATCTTTACTTCTGAGAGACTCTGCCTCTCTAAGACATCCCTTTTATAGCTAATCATGTTACAGACCTGATGTCAAATAACTTAATTAGTTGCTAGATGTTCTCCCAGCTGAATCTTTTCAAAATGTCTTGCTTTGCCTTTTTCTTGCTTGTTTTGTTGCCCCATTCCTATTTTGAGACCTGTAGCAGGCATCACATTTGAAATGAGCTCATTTAGTGGATAAAAGTGTCAAATGTATCTGTTTAAACATTCGTTATGTTCTCTGTGTTCTATTGTGAATAACATTTTGGCTCATGTGATTCGAAAGTCTTTTAGTTTTAATTTTATTCAAATTTAAAAAACGTCTCAACATTTCCGAAATTCAGGTTTTATGAATTTTTTTTTAAATTAAAATCTAATACAAAAATGTATAAAATTATGCTTTAATATACCTTTTTCAAGATGAATGTTTCAGTCTCTGAATTAAAAGTCATGTCCAGGCCAGGATGTCAAAAAAAGCCTCAATAAAAGCCTGTATTTTGGCAGAATTTATCTTTTATTTATTAGTACAATCATAAACAAAAGCTTTGCATTAATTTATAATATGCAAATAAGCACTTTTATCTCAGGAAATAAAGAAAACGTAATAAAAGTGTTTATTATACACATCATTTACATCATAAAACATACAGAATCACATTTAACTGTGCTTGTCTGTTACACATATAGTAACTGGTAGGATCCTCAGACTACAAGTGACACAAACGCTAGAGAAGAACGGAAAGAGTCTCTCTGTAAAGGCTGTTGTGAATGAGCACAGATGAGTGTCGGTTACAGGATCAGAAAAAGACACTTTTCCTCCATCCCAGTCGAGTAAAACTCTCACCCTCTGCAGCGTCTCGTTAACACTAATTGGAGTGTAGGCTTGGTCCTGGTAATATGAGAAATATTCTTTCTTTTTGTACCACACGCACCAGACATCTTTGCCAAAGAACGTAAATCCCTTCCTAGGGTTGGATGCTGTGGTAATTCCTACAGTCCAGTGTGTGTTGTCGCCAACCTCCACATCCCAGCAGTGTGTTCCTGAGATGAAGCCTTCGGAGCCCAGAACACACGGATAGACGTCGAATCTCTCTGGATTAGCGGGACAGGCCTGAGTGTCCGGGCTCCACGTCAGACCGGTCAGATCAGCAGACAGCTTGAGCTCGGGGTGTGCAGTGTTGGGGTCCAGAATCACAGGAGCTGATCAGACAAAGTAATCAAGACTTAGAGATAGTGTTGTAGTACTCGAGACCGGTCTGAAGACCATTTTTTGATGGTCTTGTCTCAGTCTCGACCACATTTGTACTCAGTCTTGTCTTGGACTCAGACTAAGAGGACTCGGGATTTTGTTTCAAGACCACAACTGCGGGGATATCACTAAATTGTCTGATTTATTTACAACCATCATTAATGTGATTGGATGTAAACTGTGTGGCTCAGTGGTAGAGCATTGCGTCAGCTGCGCAAAAGGTTGTGGGTTCGATTCCCAGGGAACAATGTACTAATGAAAATGTATAACCTGAATGCAATAAGTTGCTTTGGATAATTGTAAGCGTCTTATAAGTGCATCTCAAATGTAAACGTCCTGCTTCAAATGCTATTATCAAACATTATTTGAAATTCCATCAAAAATATTTTAAGAACTTAGCATGAGTTACGTAAAGTATGTATTTTCATTAGAACTAGTACTAAGAACGCATATCTTTGAATTTTTCATTTTGAGCTTACTTTTTCAAAAAAGTAACGCCAGTTACTTTTTTCCATTTATTGACTGACAGTACGCTGTGAACATGATCTTACTGTAATTCTAATCTAGACTAAATGCGAATGTGTATTTTCATCCCACTCTTTTCTTGATTCTGATTGCTTCCAGTGTCCTCATTTGTAAGTGGCTTTGGATAAAAGCGTCTGCTAAATAACTAAATGTAATATAAATGTAATAACTACAGAAGTATTAGGCTTATCGAGGAAGAGATGATTGGTTTGTGTGACGCTTGAACTGTGGGTAATTTGTCATGCTACATTAAACAGCCATCAAAATAAAAAAAAATAATTTCGCAATAAAACTAACAGAATTTGAAAGCTGAGACTTTGTTTTAGATTTAAAGCATAAAAACCACTGATCTATAATAGAGAATAAAAATGACAATAATATTATAGGATTTTATAATGATATAATATAGATCAGTGATAAAAACACAAAGCCTATTGCGATTTATTGCACTAAAAATAATGTTTTATTCACGCATGAACTGAAAACAGCATAGATCTTGGGATTTAAGAAACGATTTCGGTTCATCAAAATTAGAATCGTTCTATGCGAGAAATCTATATTTTTTCTTTGTAAACCCATGAAAGCCTCACCGTTTTGGACAATATCTCGCATCTTCAGCCAGACTCCATATGTCAGGTTGCCCAAGTGGTTTGCCACATGAATCAGAGCTGCAGGACTCATGTGAGGCTCCTGCTGTGGGCCCCGGGCTCTGGAAGATCAGTCTGCAGTGGGTTTGAGTTCACAGTCATACGAAGAGAGTGACATAAGGCTGAACACTTACCTTTCCATTGTGGCTTCAAAGTTCTGGAAAAAAAAGCAGAAAATCATTTATTATCAGAGAACTCAAAGAGAGAAATATCTGTTAGCAGTTCCTCAGCTAATGCTGTTACATAGAACAATGGCCCTCAGCGAGGGGGCCTCAGAAAAGAGGGATCCCAGACAACTTAAAAACTATTTAATTCATAAATGATTATTCATATTTCAATTAAAATAGAGAGAGAGAGAGAGAGAGAGAGAGAGAGAGAGAGAGAGAGAGAGAGAGAGAGAGAGAGAGAGAGAGAGAGAGAGAGAGAGAGAGAGAGAGAGAGATGTAACTACATCATCTGGGCCCCCAAATGTTTATTACCTCTTTTATTATATATATATTTATGGGATAATAAAAGCTTTTGGGGCCCAGATGGTGTAGTTACAGCATCTACAAGCAGGGGCCAGCAGTGCCATGCTAACGGCCCAAAGCATGACCTCGTGATTCCACCTCCCATCATCTTTTTTTCTTTTTCTTTCATAAAATGAATCTTTATCCACATTATCAGAATTTGTCAGACCTCTCACATTTAGAAACGTGGCATCTTTGGCTTTCATTTGCTCCTCGATGTGTTTTATGGTGTCTGAAAGAGCTGAGATCTGTGTGTTCATCTCCTCCAGCGTCTGCTTCATCATCTGCATCTTCTGCTCCTCTTCCTCCCACAGTGCAGTGATCAGTGCCTCTTTTTCATCGATGAGGAACTGATGAAGCTTCTTAAACTCCTCATTCATCCGGCGCTCTGAGTGCTGAGCTTGAGTCTCAAAGACAAACAGAAATACCGTTCAGTTCAGTTTTGTGTTGAGTGTGCTGAAGGGACAGTATTTGACCGTGTGTCTTCACCTGGATGTGTTGAACTGCTTCCTCACACTCTCCGTGTACTTGCTCTGAGTGTTTCAGCTTTTCTTGTAAGGACTTCAGCTTGATACTGAGCTCCTCCTAGAATTACCCAAGAAAAAATGAGAAAGGAATGTCAACATGATTCCGTTTTTTCCCAAGATATATCATATACACACTTGTATAATTTGTCATTTTTTAATTGTAGTGTTTCTTATATATATATATATATATATGTATTTATATACATTTATTTTTATGTTTTTAATTATATAAATTGATATATAAATTGATAAATATATAATTATATGTCTTTATTACTAAAATGATCATTTACTATATATAAAATAAAAATGAATTATAATTTCTTCATTTGTATAGCAAGGTGTTGTACTGCATTTGAATCTTTTCTCACCTTGTAAGATGGAAGAAGTTCACGGATTGTCCTGAATTTGTGCTGAATGTGTTTTTCGGAGTCTCTGCACACTAAACACACAGACTCTTTGTCCTCCACACAGAAGAGTTTGAGTTTCTCGCCATGCACATCACAAACCTCCTCAACGTTCAAGAAGGACTCACACAGGTTCTTCAACACAAGATTTCCAGGAGGATCTCCTCCTGCAGACCGGACACTCCTGGGTTCTCTTGCTCCTCCAGAAGTGCTGAAGACAGTCTTTACAGATGCTGTGACTGCATGACAGAAACACAGGAGATCTGAAGATCTCATAGCACACGGGACAAGACAGCTCTTCCACAGAGAGCGACTCCATTTCAGTTTGGAAAATCCTACCTCGAGCCCTCTCATTTCCTCATTGTTGGTAGAAGCGGCGTGACAGGAACAAAGAAATACAGACACTTCCTGATACGTTTAGTAAGAGTGTGTTTATGATGATCCTGTTTGCATAAACTGAATGCACTGCAAGGATCATGCTAAAAAATAGTGTGCAAACACACACCATAAAATAAACTAGCACAGCATTTAAACTAACATATACAACTCATCTGACAAGAATATGTATAAGAATAAATGACAAGTTTATTAGAAAAGTATTTTCCCTCCATGCAATATGAGACCTGGTTATTCATTATGCAAGCATTTTTTTAAAAGATAGTTTTTGACAGTTTATATGACATAACTATACATCAAAATGACAAACAAATGGGTCAATATTTGCCATTTTTACATTAGACATGTTTACATACAGCCATAAATTCGTATTTAATTCAATTAAAAACAGTGCAAAAGTGTCTAAAATCATCTAAGCGTGAGAACTGAGAGCTGTTACTATATTATACAAACACATTTCATTATTTACATAAAAAGAGCAGAAAATATTTCAAATAACAAAGAGATTCACATGCACACTTCATCCAAACTCATTTTCAAACCCAAACTTACATTTAAAAGGAGCAAAACAACTAATAATCATAGAATATCCAGTGATAGAAATGTGCTGAACTCGTCTTATAATAGACTTTTAAAATTACATGATCAAGAAACTACGAAATACATAAAAAAAATAGTGAAAATAGTCCATGTGCGTCAGAAATAATCAACAGGTCAAACCTAAAACGGTATGCAATACGCAATGATGAGTTTTAACCAGTGCGTTACACTATTACATGATCTTACTGTGCTGCATGTGATCTTAATAAATAAATACAGATGTTTTACGTTTTGTAAAAAGACTTGAGATTGAAAATGCCGGTTCAGTGGTGTGTCTGATACACTATCACAACTGTAAACGAGTAGTATGAAAGTATGATATTCCAAACATAAGCAGTGATCGAGACACGGTGGAATGATTAAGAACTGATTTAAACACAACATGAAATCTTACATCTTATCTCTTCTGTTCATGTAACTAAAGTTAACATCATAACTCAAATGAAGTCCTGCGGCCGGTTGCATAGAAGATTTATTCTGGTCTTTACAAGTTAGTCATCGCTTTCTTTCTGTAAGACTTGTCATATGTTTTTAGTGTTAAGTCTACATTAAATACAAACATAAGACGGATTACCACTCGGCTAACTGCTAGTTAGTCAGACTAGTTAAGTGTATGTAACTAGCCCCTGTCCTGTAGTATTTCCCACTGAACTCCGTTTCACTTTCTGTTTAATAAAACAAAATATTTCATATATATTTCAAATGTTTGCTTTTCATCTGACAATTTGTTGTGAAATGAAATCCATTAAAATAAAAAAAATGCTTTTCATCGGATAATAAATTATGTTGGCGACACGAAATACAAATATATTTAAACAATATTTAATTTTTTTTTGCTTTATAATTGGATAATGGGTTATGTGGAATAAATAAGAAAATATTTTTCAAATGTTTGCTTTTCATTGGATATGGGTTACGTGGGACAAATAAAATAAGAAAATAATAAAGAAAAATGAAAATATTTAAAAAAAAAATTCATTGGATAATGGGTTATGCATAATAAATATAATTTATATTAAATCAGACAACGGGTAGTATGGGATATGAAAATATGTTTTTAAATATATGCTTTTTATCATATAATGAGTTATGTTGAATAAAATTAAATATATTAAATTGGATAATGGGTCGTGTGGGATAAATAAAGAAAACTAAATCTTTTTAAATGTCTGTTTTTCATTGGAAAGATCTATTTGTATATATGTCTAGATATCAAGATATATATATAAAACAATATATTTCTAAATGTTTGCGGTTCATCCTATATTATTTCCTATTGTTTCACGTCACATTGCGGAAGTTAAAGGCATCTCAAATGCAGTTTCATGTTGTAATTAACTCCAGTTCTTTTTCCAGCAGCTGATTGGCGAGCTAAAGTGTCCATTCAGTGATGATGCTCTGCGGTAGGGCATATGTTAAATGCAGCTGATGTTGTGGTTTAGTAGACAGGTTTATAGAGCAGCTGTCGACTGAGGAGTCTGCGCTTGAGCTCCTTCCACAGCAGGCTGCGCTCTCTCTGTGAACCCTTCATGAAGCCGCGGTTCTCCTGCGCTCGGCGCGACAGGTACGGGATGACCTCGTTCACCGGGCCGTACGGCACATACTTGTACACCGGGAACCCCGCCTGACCTGCTCACAAAAACACAAGCATGTCAACACCATCAGAATCAAGACGTCTGCTCCTTCCCACGCTGCTCTGCTCTCCACTCACCCAACGGGAAGCTGATCTGATCGCACATCCCCAGCAGCTGGCCAAAGTAAACCTTATTCTCCGTGGGAGAGAGACTCATCTCGTTCATTCTGTGCAGAAGAACACACGTTAGAGATAATCGATCTCTGATCGCGCTGAATTATCTTACGGGTCTGGACTCACTTTTCCAGCGTGAATTTGACCGTGTCCTCGTTGTGAGACGCCACCATGACGTTTGCCATCCTGCTGTGGTTGATCTCCTCCAGAATGTACTCCAGACACCTTACAGACAGAGATCAGGGTTAATGAAAGCGTCCCAGAAGCCATCAATGACCGAGACAGACGAACAAAAGGAAGTAATCCTAAAGTATGTTCTTCTGTTTGTAGCAACGAGTCGAAACATTCCCCTCAGTGTGCGTGCGAGCGAATGTTTACTGTGTTATTATGACGCATGTTAGTAACGTGACGTTGATGGACAAAATAAGCTCAGCACAGATAAACAGGTGTGTTTGGTTATGAATACAGTATTCATCTGAGACAAGAGAGAGAAACTGAATTATATGGTACATTGTGTTATGAAAACATGCAGGATAGACTCAGATGATTATATAATTCATCATGCGAACGGTCAACGGGCAGAGGTTCATTCTCAGGTTTACAACAAAAGTGTGCTTCTCAGCAGATAACCGTTTCTGTGGAATAACATAAAAACTAATAAAATGTATATATTTAAACAATTAATATAATTTGAAATTAGATTTCTATTATATAATGGTTCATGTGGAAAAAAAAATAAAAAAAAAAAAAATATATATATATATATATGAAACAATTTAAATTAATTAGCAATTCAATAATTAATAATTTTTTTAATGTTCACTTGTCAATGGACAATTTTTTTAAAGCATATGTAAACAAACAATATATGTGACCCTGGCTGTGAAAACCCAGCTAAAGTCTTTATTTGCGATTTACTGTTTTATGCATAAAATCATCCTTAATAAGGTAAATAACATTCTGTGAAAATGTAACCTTGATATCTTTAATATCGACTGAGTAATGCCATGTCAAAGATTGAAATCATAGTGAAATTAATGTTTGAAATCAAATTTGATGCTCGTTATCTCATAATTAGATTTTGAGATTTCACCGAGAGGGTCACATATTCTCAAATATTTGCTTTTATGTAGAAAATAGATTATTTGGAATAAAATAAAAGAATAAAATAATTAATGCATTAAAATAGTAGCTTGATGGGAATTAAAAAAAGTAAAAAAAATAATAAAATAAATTATTATTTTATTTAACAATTCATATATTTGTAAATGTTTGCATCAGATAAAGGGTTATGTGGAATAATGTAAAAAAAAATATATAAAATATATATTTAAACAATAAGTATATTTTTACATTTTCGCCTTTCATATGATAATTGGTTATGTGGAATTAAATCAAATTGATATTTAAACAATTAATATTACTAAATGTTTGCTTTTCATCAGATAATGGGTTATGTGGAAGAAAATATAATAATATTAAATATATCTTTAAACAATTCATATATTTTTTTATATTTTCTTAATGGGTTATATGGAATATTTTTTTATATTCGCTTTTTATCAGATAATGGGCTATTTGAAATAAAATTAAAGTATTCATCAGAGAATGGGTTATGTGGAGTAAAACAGAATAAAAAAATTTTTAATATATATTTTCAAATTTTTCTTCTCATCTGGAAATGGGTTATTGGAACTAATATATTTGTAAATATTATTTTATCATATAATAGGTTATATCGAATAAAAAAATATTTAAACAATTTCAAAAACATATCAGCAAGAATTAACAGCAATGAATGCACAGTAGTCCAATTCTGAAAATGCGGACTATAACTAACACGTTGCCAATCGAGTCATGTTCATCAATGTTCTCCTCGGGCGGTTTTAGTGGCGCGGCACGTACTTGTGGTACATCCTGTTGGTGGCCTCATAGTCAGGGTTGATGGGATCTTCATATCCGATCTCTGCCGCGCGGGATCTCTCCTGAGACATGTACGCTCCTCTGACCAGCTTCGCACCGAAGAACCAGCCCTCCCGCCGCGACAGCTCCACATCCACCGACACGTTATCATACGCCTCCTACGAACACAGCGCTAGTCATGAGACTCACAGCAGAAACCATCAGAACATGCACAGCCGGTCTGATGACAGACATATAGTGCTATTACAGCACTGTCATCATGATTCACTCTGACCTTTGATTAAAAAAACATCGAAATCACAAATTATGAACCACCAAAATTGATTTTTAATTTGGGTCCGTTCCTCATTTCAATTTTAAGTACTGAACATTTTCATTGGAATGTCATTTTTGGAGCAGCGTGAACATTTTGTTGAGCATCTGTAAAATGTACAAATAAATAATTACATTTATTGTATTTTTTCTTTATCTTATTTAATAATCATAATATATACATATATAAATATATAGCATACACACACACATTAATAATTCTAAAAATACATAGCATTCATATTCTAATTATATTACATTCTAATGTGTTAATAATGTTAAATGTTAAGATTTTAACAATATATTTTTATTATGTGTTTTCATTTATTACATTCAAATTATTTTAATTATATATAATAACTGTACATATATGCATATTTATTTTTATTATTCTATTGTTATTTATGAAAATCATTACAATTACTTTTAGCACGATTACATTACATTAAATCTAAAAAATAATTACTTTTTTAATTAATCATTATAACCTTTACTTGGACAAATGTAGTCTATTTCATGGTTTCAGAGTTTCCATATTTCCACCTAATTTCTGTCGTAACAAAATATCAGATCTTTCAGATCAAAGAAGTTGGAATTTGAAAAGTCAGATGGACGACTTTTTTAATGCTTTTATGTCGTTTTTGGGGCCGCCTGAACATTTTGCCGAGCATCACCTTTTGTGTTCCACAGAAGAAAGGAAATCTTACAGGCCTGACATAACATGAAGAGGAGTCAATTATGACAGAAAGTTATTTTTGGATTAACTAATCCTTTAATGATCCATATTATGGCAGGATAAATGAGAAATCTGGGTGTGGAAGCGATGTGAAGCGACAGGTTTTGAGGGTGTGGATGCGCGTGTGTATGTAGGTGTGTGCAGGTGTGTGTGTGTGTGTGTGGTGTGTGTGTGCAGGTGTGTGTGTGTGTGTGTGTGTGTGTGTGCAGGTGTGTGTGCGTGTGTGTGTGTGTGTGTGTGTGTGCAGGTGTGTGTGTGTGTGTGCAGGTGTGTGTGTGTGTGTGTGTGCAGGTGTGTGTGCGTGTGTGTGTGTGTGTGTGTGTGTGTGCGTGCGTGTGTGTGCGGTGTGTGTGTGTGTGTGTGCAGGTGTGTGCGTGTGTGTGTGCAGGTGTGTGCGTGTGTGTGTGTGCGTGCGTGCGTGTGTGTGTGTGTGTGTGCGTGTGGTAGGTGTGTGTTGGTGTGCTGTGCTGCACCATGTGTGCTGTACGGGTTACTGCTGTCACGCTCAGCGGGAACTAAGAGAGCTACAAATCTAAACAATACTGAAACACACACATTACACTTATTTATTTAAGCTTAAAATGTATTTATTACATTTAAATAAGATAATTACACATATATAGCAAATGAAAACTCACTTTATGAATTCTGGTAAATTTGACTTATTGTTAAAAGATGCATTATGTTTAAATACATTTAATTAATTTGTATTATTAATTTAATAATTGTAAATATATAAAATGCAGCTGTAATAATTCAGTAAACAATATAAAGTGTACTGCTGTCACGCTAATTAATACATTATATTTATTGAGTACCATAACCAATAGTTTAATAAATCCTACAATACAAATAATATTATTATAATGAAAATACAATTTTTTAAATTTCATTAATATTTTTTTTATTTTTTATTTTTTATCAAATTAAAATAATTAATTTTCTATACATTATTCAGTATTTTTAAAATATATTTTTTAAATTTGATGATATATTATTGGCCACTAATTAGCATTATGATCTTTACAAGTCTATTCCGTGGACTGTTTATGAGTTTCAAGAATTCTCAGGCTGAAATAGATAAATGACCTCAGCATTTGCAGAAATGAAATCATTTTCATTTAGACCTTTAAAAGTACAATTGATCTCCCATCTGCAGTCTGTCTTTATTGATATAAAGATCATAACTGGTTTGTATTTAGTTGAATAGTTTCCTTGAGTTTGACATGGTTTAGTTTCTC